>PPHD01024699.1:0-12033 GCA_002909625.1 Bambusicola thoracicus
GTCACAAAAATCATAGGGAGGTTATCTTCATTAGTCATTACTTGGATAGAAATATAAAGAAATCTTACTCCTCCACTGGTTGTTATCCTATCAAAGAAATAAATTTATTTTTGTTATTTAAAGCCGACACTACTCTGAATCAAGTGTTCTGCCTTTTGTTATGGTCATAAGCCAATAACGGGAACTTTTTGTTTATTTTTTACTGCCCACAGTGTTAAAAACTAATTGGTGAAGAAGCAGATGCATAGGACTGGACTTCGTGAAACAATGTGATTGTGCAGATGTGATGGTTTCACACCAGTTGAGCATCTGGTCCTCATGGTTATGACCAATGAGAGAGAACTGTCCATGCCCTCAGCAGCAAGAGACATTTGAAGAGTGGCATCTGTTCCTCTTTCCATCGGCAGATTTGAACTTGTGAATTTTTATGAGTTTACACAATCTGCCAATTCATTCTCTAGCTATGTATGTATAGCCTGTCATACAACAATATTCCCTTAATTTATGTACAATTTTTGACTGTATAAATACACATACTTCTATTAGCTAGCATAAAGCCAGTGAAACTTACCTGTGATCTAAGTGATGAATAGAGAAAATAACCCCTGAATTTAAATGGGCTTGTTTTAAGGTCACCAGGATTGTGAATTCGTATTTATTTCTCAACTTCTGAAAAAAGATTTCAGCTGTTTCTGGAGACGCCTTTACACTTCTTGAAGTATCTAAGAAAAAAATACAGAAAGAAAACCATTCAGTGTAAAATCTTATTTTACTGTACAATCTCAGCTCAAAAAGCTTACAAAAATAACAAGCTAGATCTGAGCAGCACAATGAACAGCTAGCTAGGCAAGAGCAGGAATAAAAGTATTTTAAACACCAGCTCTTACATGAAATGAGAGCCATTTCAATAGAAGTGTGCACATTTTCTAGGCCATCCATTCTATTCTGGGTGAGGGGGGTTTTGTTGGTGATGGTTCTGTGATGGATTTTTTTTCACAACGGGTTCATGATTCTTTTACTCTCTCCATGGATGGCCAGATGGTACTTTGATATCTCATCCAAAATGAGGACTTACTCGCAGTCAAGCACCGAGTGACAACATTGGATATGAGCCTAATTTGTGAAGCGCAACCTGATTTTCTTTTCTATGACTTCTACAAAAATGTTGTGCTTAACAGTTATGCATAATTAATGTCTATAAAAAAACCTACCTTTAGGGAAAATTTACTCAATTTTAAGAGTTATAAATGAACTTAAGCACTCATCGTTTTTCAAAATGCGTTGTTGCTAATTAATCACTGTGTACTCCAGTTGTGCAGTACGTTACTGCTGCTTCTTGCACAGGGCATCATGAGCATCTCATAGAGTAACTCACACCCACGCAAAAGATTTTGCTGTTAAAAGTCCATGCATAACCAAGGCTGAAGCAATGCTTCTGTTGAATTTATGTAACATGCTTTAAGAAAAAAGGCTCAACTTTAAGCCCCCTGGAGAGATAATTTACAAAATAAGATGTTAAAATGTTAGAAAAACAATTCCCCAGGTTTTCCATAATACATTACACTGGAAAAGAAATAATAATATATGTATTTAATGCATAAAATCAATTCATTAGACTGGGTAATCAACTGTGTAAAAACTAAATCAATTCACAAGCTTCTTGTCATCACAATTTAACCATCCTGCTCTAAGTCAGGGGCACTAATTCAGGGACAGCAACAGCAGCAGAGAGCTGACTGCAATGGAAACACTGATCTCCTTTGGCAGAGCTGAAGCTGAGCTCTCAAGTAAGCTGACATCACTGCCCTAAGAAAGCGGTTTACACTGCAAGCTGCACTATAGAAATACCACTTGAGAAATACTACTTGGTATTAACAGCAAACATTTCAATGTGGTTTATGAAAGAGGAATGTTTTTAATGTGTTTCAGAAATGTAACAATCTGTACCAGTCAGAAGTGCTAAGCAAGCTCTTATGCAGTGTCACACCAAGCTCTGCATTTGATTCAGTTTTCTTAACATAGGGGAATTAAAAAGAAAAAGGGAAATCAAAGATAAAGAAAAGATTCTTTAAAGCATTTTTGAGAAACTTTGAAATTTCATATCTTTTCTATTGTGGGTTGCATAACTCTCTCCCTGTAGCAGACATCCATGGTATTTTAATGGAATTGTTAATAAATCATAAAGCAACTCAAATACAATTACATCAAAGCATTCATTTATAGCCAAGGGACACTAACAGAGTGGAATGACATAGGTTTGCATGCTGGAAGATGGTTTAACCGCATTAACAATTTCCAGCAATATAAACAACCTATTCCCAGCAGACCGAGCAGAAGAAGGACACAGAAGGAACATATTCTCTAATCACGATCACAAGCTGCTCATGCACTGCTGCTCTTATCAGCAGCTTTCCTATCAAAGTACAGAGGAAAACAAGAAAATGCAGATGTGAAACCGACTTAGATGCCTGCAGAACCAAACTCCTAGATGCAAAGCACATCCACATAGTCAGCCCTTTCTGACTAATGAGAGAAGATGCAATGAGGTGTAACAAAACTGTATTTAAGTGTTTGTGTGCATAATCAAAAGTCTCTGCTTGCAGTCTCCAAACTCTCTGTCAGGAAGACCCGTGCAACTTCGAAGTAAATAACGATGGCAGAACAAAAGCCAGAATGAGCTGAGACTACTGCCGTGTGTGAAATCTTATTGCTTACTTCTTAGTCAGTGTTACTATACATCCAACGATGCTCTTATCCCTCCACCAACCTGTCATATTTCTCTCAAACTTTCTTGGTAGAGATATTTTGGTTGGCTTGCACAGATGATGGAATAACAGAAACCAAGCTTATAAAGTATGAACAACGAAAGCCCTATATTTATTCAGCAAGGTTAATTCAGGTTTATTCCCCCTTGCCTGACACATTGTAGGAGTTACTAAAAGGAAGGGTGGAGAAAAAGGGCTACGAAGATGATTTCTACATCATCAACTCCTACCTCCCTACCAGACAGAGGTAAGCATACATCTGCACAAACACAATAGTGAAGAAGCTGCACAGGTCTTTCATTCAATAGCTTTTGTGTCTGGCCATGTTAAGTCTTACACTAATTTAGAAAGTGAGCACACAGGAGTACATAAAGGCACTGAATAGATACTATTAATTTCTATGGATATGTACAGGAATTGAACACAGTGTTTACGACCTACAGTGGCAGTAGGAGGTATTCCCATCAAATGTAATTTTCATGGGAATACAAGGGGATGGGAGTAGGAGAAGGGAAGAGGACTGGGGGAAAAAAGTCAAGCAAGACAAAAAAGAAAATGTCAGAATTGCATGAAGTAGCAAAATTGTAGAGAATTCCCTGATCGTTCTCTCTCTGCTTCCATTGTCTCCACCTGATTTCTTTCAGATTTCCTCAAGAGAGTGAGGTGCCAGTATAAGGGAAGATGAGAAATGCAGAAATCCTTCTTCCAAGGATCTGGGATTACTCTGAGCTGTTGTGCATCCTGTAAGAAGCCAGGATGTCTGTGCCCCAGTTAAACTGTTTTATCCCACTGCATCACTCCTAGTTTTAACTTGTATCACACCCTACCAGCAATCATGAATGCTCTGTGCTGGAAGTAAAAAATGGCCCACATAGACTACCCTTGCTTAGCAAAAATAAAATCCACAACTGTTACATTAGAACAAAATATTAATAATATTAATTTCCACCAAATCCAAATGATATTCTCATTAGCAACAGATTAAATAAAGTATATGTATAATACAATTCCCATTACATGAGGCCAGTTCCATTTTCACACAGATTTTTATCTTCCTCACAAACACACACTTCATTCTAACTGGAGTTACTGGGATTCCATTTTGCTAGAGACAGTCTGTGCTGTAGGAAGGAAACAAACCCTAGCAATTACATAAAGCAGCCTGCAGTCCTCCCATCCCTCACTGCTACTCTGAGAGACATGGGAGAAGTAGAGCTCCCTGTGCACCAGCAAGAGAGGAATATTTTGTGAGGTCTACTCTTTCATCCCCATGAATCATTACCCTATCATTAGGCTGGATGAGAGCTTTCCATAAATAAAACCATAAAACCATACATGGGTACTCTATACTCTCCCATTGTGGCTTTAGATTACCCTCTCAAAAACAGACAAAAATATCAAGATCTGATTAGATCATGCTGGAAGTCTATCTGTTAAGATTATTGCCACATAACCTGCCTAAACACATGGCCATTCAGTGTCGGCATTGCACATAGGTCAGCTCACACTTAGCGTAGCAAACGGCTTGCAATTTTTGCATTATTGCTTCTCCGATAAGTACAGCATCCTTTGCTTGGTGCAGGCACCAGGTGGATTTCTTGGAAAAAAAGACCACTGAAAGGTCCTTGAACCATCTTTTTACACCAACGCAACAGCGCAAATCCCTCATTCCAATTACCTTTGAACACCAGTGGTATTTGCTTGATAGATCACCAACTGTGCTCAATAAATACAGATTCAAGATTGGTCTTGACACTTGGCTTCTACTAATCATTTTAAGTCTGAAAGGAAATACTTTTCTGGAGCTGGACTTCTTCCATAATAGCTTGGAAAATCAAACTGGTGCGTATCAGGTAATAATTTGTGGTTTCTTGACAGTTGCATAAAAACCTCATGCTTTGAGCATTTCTAATACACAAAAACAATGGCCCAAATGTTTTGATAGTAGAGTATAAAATTATGGAGAGAACTATTTGTGTGAATGAGAAATATTTCTCTAGTTTGTTACTTACGTATCGTTCCTGCTTTTCTAGAATATTTCATTTGTTTGGTTTGACCACAGCATAACAACTCATTAACCTATATTGTTAACACTCTGTTTTTAATTTCTAGAAGAGTGAAAGAAATGTAATAAACAAAAATCTAATCTCAAAACCGTCCTTGCACTCCTTGGTCAATTTGAAGGTTATAGCATGAAAATGCCTTTAGAAGGAATAATAACACCTGCGTGGTGACGTGCATAGCTGATTTGAGGCATGCAAGTTAACAAAAATACTGAAAACAACACAGTAGACTGGGGGAAGGGAGGATTAATATGCAACTTTCACATACCATGGTAGGCAGTAATAATGATTTACAGATTCAGCAGAACTGATCACCTGAGGATTAACTAGAGTTAATTCAGCTACATTTGCATGCAGTAACTGAGCAGAGTTTGCAGTCCTGGAAAGGATGCAAACAAGCAGCAAGAGATGGTTGATCTTCAGCTAGAGCAGCCAGCTAGGAGGTGATCAGCTGGCCACAGACACATCAAGCCAAGTCCTTTAAGATCTGACACTGCAAAGCAATCCAACACTCCATGAAAAGAACCGCTTGCTGAAGGACCTGTAGAAACTCAAGCCATTCAGAAGACAAAGCTAATGACTGCCTCTGCTCAAAGTTTGCAGCAATAGCCACATCTAGGACACACTTCCTTCTCGCATACGACTGCAAAGCTACAAAAGGGTATCCTGTCGATATTGTCATTGCAGTCATGGTCATGGAATGTCAATTACTACAGTATATCCAAGACAGTCTAACTTTTAACAGTACTTACTCCACAGGTCCAAAGGCACTATCACCAGTCTAAACTTGTGCAGCAGAAAGACACGGAAGCCTTTAATTACTTAATTACTTTAATTACTTTAATTCTTGTTTACAATTACATTCATGCAAACACATGGAGAACCACCTCAGGAACTGATCAGCTATAACTAACCCAGCCTTCCCCATTATCTAAAAAAATGGGTTGGAAACGACCAGGAACAAGTTACTAAAGGTAAGCAGGAAAACTTCCATACAAACCATCAGCAGCCCATCAAATTGCATAGTAAAACCTACATTCAAATATGGTTTAAAACAAGCCATTTATTACAGATGTTTTCCAGTTCACATTAAAAACAAACAGTTATTAAATGGAATGGATAGCTTGTCTTAGCAAAGGGTAGGCTCTTCAGTTTTTGAAGTACATCTAAAGCTAAACATACAGGATGAGCTAAATTATAAAACAAACTCCTATAGAAGAGCCTTTGAAGGAGGCTTTTTAATTAATGGAGCTCCGCAGTTTGTTTTGTGTACACATAATCAGCTTTTAATAGCGGCATCTATAAATCAATTCCACATCAGACTGTAGGTTTGCTGAACTACCCAAATTTAATTCTACTCGTTTGCAAGAAAATGCAGAAGTGCTGCAGGCTATGAACACTCTCAAAAACATAATGAAGCTAGCTCAATTTTGTTTCATTTTCCTACGCAAGTTGAGATCAGCATCACAAGTATAAATTCACATTGTATCACTTCTCTTTATTAAAATTTTTGGCTAATCTTTTTCTCAGCTGGGGATTTCACACTGCCTAAAAGGGCAACTGTATCTCATACTGTTTACCTTACATTTTTCCTTTACTTAAGCAACCATGCAGGCTAAGCTACTCTCAGCAAATGAGGCAGAATGGGAAGCCAGTCCTAAACTAGAATCTTTACAAGGTTGAAAGGGTACAATGGGTTTTTAAGTGGAGCACAGGGTATGCAAATTCATGAGCTGCATTCCTGTTACAATGACTATAGTGAAAACCAAATATAGTAAGAAGTAAAACAATATTTATTAGGCCAAAACACCACAATAGTGTGATACAGTTTAGAGAGTTCTGTGGGAATGTTGATTAGTTTAGCTTTTGTGTGTATACACAGACATGTAGATCACTCTAACAGCAATGCCTCCTATTTATTTCCATTGGAGCTACAACAGATACAAAGAGCACAATGACACTATTTGATAGAGCAAATTCTCAGCTACAAAATGCTATTTTTCAACACTGTCACCACCATTAGCTCTGCATTTTTGCCACTGATGAATAAGGGTCTGTATGCTGCCCTCACAGGAATCTGCACCAGCAGAGGTGACCCACTGTTTCACAACTGCTAGCATGGAATTGTTGGAAGGAAAATGCTGCCCACAAAGTTCATCTTTCCTTGGCCCAAACAGATGGAAGCCAAAAGGCACCATAACTGGACTATATAGTGGGTGTGGTGGAACAGTCCAAGCAAGATTGGCAGTGTGCTCCATGATCTTCAAATTGGTACAGGGTCTGGAGTCATTGCGCTGCAAGAGAAAGGCAGTTCTCTTCTCTGACCTGACTCTAGAAGTTTGAGCCTTCAGCTTTGTCAGCATCACTATGTAGCTGTCACTTCATCCACAGAGGGCTGTATTCTGAACTTTTTTTTGATGGGTAATTCACACATTGCCACTGCAGGGACTGCTATTATGACTCCACTTCATAGTGGTGACACCACATATCACCGGTTATGATGCGATCCAGGAAACTGTCCCCTTCAGCCTCATATTGGTTCAATAAGTCCTGAAAAACTTGCACACCATGTTCTTTCTGTTTCTGTGTGAGCATTCATGGGACACACCCAGAGCAAACTTTGTGATATTTCAGCACTTCCACCATCATTTCCAACACACTGAAGACAATATTCAGTCCTATACACAGTTCTCTGGTCATAATCTGCCAATTTGCTCAGATAAGCTGTCACATCACTTTGTGGTGTGCCAGCTATGCAGGGGCATCCAGAACATGACTTGTTTTTCATGTCACTGTTGCTACTGCTGAAACTCACCACCCACCACCTTGCTATGCCCACATCTACTGTTTGATCTCCATTAACATTCAGCAAACATCAGTGAATGTCAGTTGATGCAGTTCCACACCTTTGCTTCATACGCACTTCCATGTCAGACATCATTTTGTCAGACTGACCTTCTGCTGCCATCTGTCACACAGCAACAGATTGAAATAGAATGCTGGTGGGAAAGTTCTACTACCACTACTGCCATACCACCAATATCTGCTTCTGACATCATGGGCCAATGAAATAAAATAAAAGGCATTACTTCTGGAGCAGCCCTCATGTTATGTGTTTGTGTATCTGATTCTTTGAACTGCTAGTAAGATACCAGTTGATAAACCATTTTGAGCAGCTTATCATAGAATCGTTTGGACCAGAAAACACTCCTAGGATCAACACAAGTTTCCCCACACACTTGCTCATTCCTTCATTTTGTTTACCAAAGTGTTTCAAAAAGAACAGCAAGACAGAAACAGTTTCAATTTTCCAAAAACCTGAATTTGTTCCTGCCATGCTCTAGGAAGGAGCCCTGTGCGTGTTTAGGGGGAGGTGCTGCAGTTTCATCACAGCTTTGGAAGACTAGAAGATAGGGGGTGAGCACTGACTCAGTAATACTCCCACTGGGGCCATTCCCAAAGTGAGCGCATGGCACTTCCATGTTGCCAAGTTTTGGTGAACACTATGACTATGGTCTAGTTGTATGTCAGAATCCAACCAGGTAGGTATAGAACTCATGAATGGAGGAGTCGAGTAAATATCCCTGGTTGGTATAATGATCCTGAATGATCATGTTTGGGATTTGGGATTCCTTACAGACTGCATCTACTCGTGTAATTTAGACACCACTGCAGTTATTACCATCAACATGTCTCTCTTCTCCTCTCCATTACAGAGACAGCTCTACATAAATGTAGGCAGGAAGAACTGCAAATGATGGGAAGGAGAAAAGCAGAAGGGAAAATGCACTTAAAATAAGTAAAAAAATTAACTCAGTTGAAGCCAAATCATTACATTAAATAAAAACAAGGGGAGAAACATCACAGCTTATTCTTGCAGCATTTGGCAAGGGCCCAGTTGCCTTCGCTTTGCAATTTTCTCTATTTTGAATGTCAGCCACAGCTTTGGTAAGTCACCAGCAAGGGCTTTCCTCCAGCTTCAAATAGGCAGACCTATAGTACACATGCCAAGACCCACAAGTCACAACAGACTGATGTAGGAGAATAGGATATGTTTCTCAACACACATGGTTTTCTCCCACTTGTATTGACTGTTCATACTGTTATCCTCAATAAGTGCTATTCATACCACTTCTGGCCAAAACTCTAGCACACCTACAAGCTACATACTTGTGTGTCTAAAGCCTTTTCAGTATGGCTGAGAGCACAAAGGTACTCTGGGATGAGATGTGGAGAAAGGTACTTATTGCAGTTGCATTCAAGCATGCATGTCCAGGCTCTGTTCCTGATCTCAAACAACCAAATCATTGTCAAGCACCTAACTTGCCTGTGTAATCAGAAGTTGTTCACTTACACAAGTAATCATTATTTCATTCAAAGAGCTTTGTTTGTAATTTGTTCCCTAGGGTCAAAGTCCCCAGGCAATATTTGCTTAGTTTGTTAAGCTTATTTTGGTTTTGTTTTTGTTGTTGTTTTTTGTTTAAGTTAAAGGAACAATTAAAAATATATTAACTATGCAAAATGCAATGAAAACTGAACATATTAAATATGGGGGAAAACCCCCTACCTGATATGATGGAATGGTCCATCAGGCCTCAGTCATTCCTGCCAGCTCCTGATATGGATGTCTCTTCAGGAAAGATTTTGTAAATACAAGACTATCTGGGGCAAACTATGGCTACAGTATGTTATGCATTCACTGGAAGTTGACAATAATACCATCAAAAATTTGTTTCTGTCTAGAATCATATGGCAAAAGAGACTTTACAATTCCTGTTTGGAAATGCTTATACTAGTAGTTGGGTGAAGCCTCTGAGCTTACTCACTGGCCATTTCTAGGCAGCAAGGAAAGTCACATCAAGCTGAGTCTTTCTATAATGCTGAGCTTACCATCCCATAGCCTGACCACTGACTTCCCCTGCTAAAATAGTCTCCTTTGCATCCTTGGGTGTCTACAAAACAATTGTCCAGTGCTACCCACTGAGGTAAAGCTTTTTCAACTGCCTCCAAACCCCTGAGATGATCCTAGAATATGGGTTATGAAACAATTCTTTGTAGTACACCCATGTCTTGTTGCAGAATGGGGAGGATGGATCCTTCCTTCAACCCCAGCCACCAACTACACAAGCAGAATCCAACTGCTACTGTGAAGTTGTGGCTCAGGAAGATTCCTCACCTAGATAAAAGTCAGAGAAATGTTTAAATGGCAGTGAGCTTCAGTGTGCCAATAGCACACTGTAAACAACAACAGCAGCTTTGCTTGGTTAGTAGATCATCCCAACACAAAGAAATAAATCCAGCCACTGAATTTACACCACTATAAAAATCCATTTTAACACTGTGACAAGATATCAAAGTTCTAGATCAAAGCAGAACTTAACTTGTTAGACTACAATGCTAGTACAGTTAGATGCCTCCCACCCTGCCTCTGGCTATGGTTTCTTTGGCAAAGAAGGATCTTCCACCAGGATGACAAGTGGGAGCAATTTACTATGAGGCAAAGCAGCCCAGCTACACAGTAACTAGGCAGGTGGACTCTTCCAAAAATACATAGGGTCTGTATTTGAGGGTTTCTGATTTTTATACTCTGTAGCCAAAACATAAATAGGTAAATAAGGAAATACATACAGTAAAAGTTCTAGTGACAGGATCTACAATAAGATATTTCTATCAGCAAAGGATGAAAAAGGATGATAAATTAAGATGTAGGAAAACCTGGACCTTACATTTCTAGTGCTCCAGATAACAAGTCTGTATTCTTAGCAGCAGACTGAAATTCCTGATTTGCTTAACAAACAATAGAGACCCCAACGTGCAAAATTTTTACTGAAACACCTTCCACCAAACTGACAAAGAAAACATCAGTGTGCACTCCTGAACATTTCCAAAAGGAATATGAGTAATGTGTGCATCAGCACAGGGGGAGTGCCATACAAAAATATTTTAAGGAATTTTTAAATGCATGTATGATACAGAAAACCACTGTTCCTTGCTCATGAGAAATACTATCTCCTTCATTGTAACTGTGTCATCATGCAAGGCACTATCACCAAGAGAGAGTGCTATTCAGTGGGGACCTATTACATGATAACAATGTGACAAAGATAAAAGATGACTTCTGCTCATCATGGAAATCCTACCCATAGGAAAATTAAAATGCGTGCTGTATACTATGTACTGCCGCAGGTATTTATTATTGCAATGCTTTCTAGTGATTTATAGTTTCTGGGTTATCAATTATAAGCTGCAATAGTTTCTTTAATTACTAGTTTTGCCTACTTTATATTCCACCACTACTATCAATTCATCTTTCAATTCAGAAAACTCTGTATTTACTCCCTTGTAGGTAATACCAGATGCTGCTAGTTACAAAGATGCTGTTTAGGTTTTTCAGGTCTCATACCACTATAAAACCTATCATATTTGAACAAGAGCACAGAAGTAGTGCAAAGTGGGATTTCTGTCTGCTTCCTCAATTTAAAGCAGGTTCCAGCTACATTTAAAAGGCAGCAGCTAGTATAGCTTTATAAATATACATGTACNGTAGGTAATACCAGATGCTGCTAGTTACAAAGATACTGTTTAATACTGTTTAGGTTTTTCAGGTCTCATACCACTATAAAACCTATCATAGTTTAACAAGAACACAGAAGTAGTGCAAAGTGGGATTTCTGTCCGCTTCCTCAATTTAAAGCAGGTTCCAGCTACGTTTAAAAGGCAGCAGCTAGTATCGCTTTATAAATAGACATGTATATATACATGCACACATTCACACCCCTTTAGGCACAAAGCAGAGTCCTAGAAATTTTGAGAACACCTTGAAACCTGTAGAGAAAATGAAACCTGTCTTATTTTCCTTGCTGCTGCCATCTGTGGCATATGCACCTAGTAATGCTTGGCTGCATGCTGTCGTATGAGCACATTGTGTCAAACTGACCTAACAACAAATGAAAATATCACACCGGGTGATGCTGTTAACACTGGGACACAGGCTGAAGAGCACAAGAATATAATGCATCATCTTCCAGCCCTACTGGTACAATAATAAGGGCATGACACACACGAGAACTGTTAAAAGACTGCATTTATTTCCAGTCCTTAGCCATATTGCATGGGCAGGAATTGAAAAGTTAACACAGGTGATGCCAAGGGGTGGACAGGAGGAGGAAGCAGGGTTGTTAGCCTTTCCCAAATGAAAAAAAAAA
>PPHD01024700.1:0-12032 GCA_002909625.1 Bambusicola thoracicus
GGCCCTTTCCAGTGCCAATCACCTGTTCATTCAATGAACAATGTCATGAAAATTCACCCTTAAGGGTTCAGATAACTCGTGCAGAGAAGCCTGTCTTTCTCCACCACATGCAAGTCAGCCTAAAGCTGAGGATACCCTTGTGCCTCTTGCACTAAGTTGCCTTGGCCTGATCATTGGTTCTGTTTCTTCCAGCCTTGCTCCCAAAGGAGATAGGACAGGATAGGATCACCCAGCAGGACACCTCCAGCTTTCACCACAGCTACCTTCACTCATGGAAATACTCTTTGAGTCCCTTTCTTCCGTTCCCAGATTTCTTCCCCTTATCCACATTCTTCTCACATATCTTCAGCAGGAAATGCTGGAAATCCTACTTCTAAATAAACAGCCCTTCCTTCAACTTTCCCTGACAAGCAGCTAGTTAGAAAAAATAGTAGGTTGTCTGAACATAACACAGTTCAGGCTGTGCCATAGCAGTGTACGAGGACATGGAAGAGCGGTGTTGGCTCTAACTGGCTCATCTCTTCAGTAGCAGCATTGTGACCAATACCTCTGGGCCATAGCACTCTCCTGGGAACTTCTAAGATGCAGTCCCTTAAGCATTACAGCAGTGAAGCTAAAAGCTGAGTGGGGAACTATGGAAGGGAAGTGAATCTTGCTTCTAGATAGCAATCTGGAAAGCAAGCCCCATGGGTGCCCTTTGCTAGAGCTGGCTGTTCAGAAGTTCATTTAACATAGTAAGCAAAATACAAATAAGTAGTGCTAACAGTAGCTGTGCTGTGCTTTAAGAGAGTCGCTGTTGAAAGTGAAGAATTGGAAACACTCGATGACTATAGGAAGTGACAAATGAGCGAAGATAACATCTCAGGGTGAGAGGCAAACATCTTCGGGTCATATATTCAGACAGGGAGCAAGTGCAGCTGCCGTTCTGAAGCATGCTGCTCTTCTTGTTTCCGTCTGAATATTTTCCCAGTCGTGGCCTTGACCAATTCCTTTTCCACACATTGCAGATGCAGGGAAGGCAGTAAATTGCTTTCCTGAACGGGGCCTCTAACGCTTTCTTTGGACAGCGTGCAAACCCGCTGTATACTTTCTGAAACCAAATTTGCTTGGCACTCGTTAGTGATTTTTGGAAGCTGGTTGAAGCATGGAAAAACACCGAATAACGGATCTTAAGTGTAAGCTGGCCAAACCTTTGATAGAAGCTTTCTCGTCTTTGCGGGAGTCCTCTGGAATTAGGACTTGCAGCACAGTAGAAAACACATTACCAGAGTCAGAGTGAGGAGAACGTGTTGCTGAGTTAGTCTGAGGTCTGTTGAGTTAAAGACACGTTCTGAAGGTGGGAAGCCAGGGCAGAAATGCAGACCTGGGCTTTTGTTCACACCTGCTGCCACCTCTACGTGAGGCACCGCCTTTGAAGAGGAAAACACACAGCATCACAAAAACAGCTCATCACGGTTTCTCCTCTTTTCCATTCTTCAGTTTGGCACACGCTGCCATATAACATCAGTCCTTCCCAGGTACGTGGGGATTATTTTGTTCTGGAATTACTGAAAAACTCAAAGCTAATTTACACTGTTAAGAAATACCCACTTTTCTTTACCTTCCAAGGTAAGAATGGCTCATAAAACACTGGGAACACATTAACTTTATCAACCATTGCAAACTGAGAAATGCAAAGTTTCGGGCCACCCACACAGATGGTATTTTTCATGCTTCTGTATTTGCATACCAGAGAGACTTTCATTTTTATCTCTCTTAAAGCACACATGTAAAATCAATCACGGAGCAGAAATTACTATTGTAAGGCCGGTTTAGAAGTCCTCCTTGCCAAGGTTATCAAATCATGGGAAACTTGGGGAGCCATGATTTTTATTGCAGCGTTTGGGAGGCTGTTTATTCTTTTTGTGTTGTTTGTTTGTTCCTCAAAGGAAGTCGATTTCCTAAAGGAATATTACCAGCTGCAACAAAATACCAGGAAACCGATGACCAAGCATATAAAACTTTAAGTGAACCAATTAAAAACAATACTGGCTAATTAAAAAGTACCACTGGGAAGTCCAAACATTTGAAAACTCAATTAAAAACCTCTGGCACCCTTCTGACACGGATAAAGCTGGCATTTGCAGAACAGCAGCTTTCTCACCTGTCTCATTGAGGTGCCGGGATCCCACAGCTGAGAGGGTTGTTTTTGTGCGTTGCAACGTTGTTAATTAATGCTGAAACGCCAACAATAGGCCATTGTGTGCATCCAGGCACTTCTTACGAGAGCAGGGCTTTTTCCTGCCTTCCTGCAAATAAACTAAGTCCTAAGCTCAGAATCACTGTCAACCTGACATTCTGCTGTGTATTAAGTTTCTTTTCACCATATCTTTTCTCCTCTTCATTTCAGAGTCCCCCTCCTCACCTGAGGGCCATTCACAGTACCCCACAGATGCACACCAGGCAAGAAGATGCCCTGCAAGCTGAGGTCCAGGAGAGACACGAGGAGGAATTCATCAAGGACAAGCTGAGAGAAACAGAGGGGTTCGACATCAGGGAAACTCTCCAGGATCAGATCAGCCAGTGCTTCATGGAGTGTCGGTGAGCAGAGATAAACACTCACCCCTTAAGGAGGCCGTTTGTGCCAGGGAGCGTGTTTGTATCATCCTTCCAGACTGCACAAATGCATTTTACGGCAGTGATCTTTGTTCTGCTGCAAAGCAGCACCTGCAGAACTGGGATTCTGAGCTGCAAGGCTCCTAAGTGGGGAAACCAGACCAGTGTGTAACTCCTCATCCAGTCTAGCTTTGTAATTATATGAAGCATTTAGGCACACTGGCTTTTTGCATGTCTGAATGCATAAGGTTTAACAGATAATGCAGTCTTCCATGAAACAGAAATACAACTCTTTGTATAGCAAATCACGTATCCAGTGCTGCAGCCCAGGTGCCTGCTGTCAGCATTATCAAGCAGCCTGTGCCAACCTGAAGGACCTTTGTAATTGAGGCCTGACCTCAAAGATGCTTCTCCAAACGAAGCTTTATTTAGCAGTGCTGCTGATCTCAGTGAAACTTCACGTCTCAGTAGAGTTAAGCACATACTTACACCTTTCCAAACCGAGTGCTGACACCTAAGGTTTCTCAGGAAGTTTACCTCAGCTAAAGCTGGAGATGGGCAGCTTTAGTAGGGCAGTGAAATACTGCCAAGATGTAAGGTGAAGTTTGCATGCTGATCCTTCTTATTCAGTGAGTCTTACGGGCAAAATGGGACCCTGTTGTTAAATTTATATCCCAGATGCACCCAGGGGCTCAACTTCAGATGAGGCTTCAAGACTGCAGGCAGACAAATCAGTATCCCAGCATATAAATACGTGATTAAAGGAGTTCTTTAACTACCCTGTAGGTTGTCTGGCCTGATCTAGTGAGGTTTGGTAGTCCTGAATCTCATCTAGACTTGAAAATTAACAAAGATTAAAGCTGGTGTTTAAATATAAGCACCACATTAACTGTTCTTGGATAGCTTTATGGGTATGCTTTTCCTGAGCAAGTGATCCTATTAAATGGGATTAAGATACACCGGCATGCAGAGTTAATCAGGGACAATGCTGCTTGTACACGAGCCTTTAGACAGGCAAGTTGCTCTATTGCAACTGGGAGAGGCTGAGAAAACAACTCCCCTTCAGTCCTGCCTTATGACCGCGGTCAGAACCGCTCCTCCACCCACCCACCCAAAGCAATCTGATTGTAAAAATTAACCCAAATCAGATCATTTTGATGGAGCGGAGTTAAAGAGAAGCCGTGTATCCGATTATGGCAATTATGTGGTGTGCCCACACGTGGGGTCATCTCTGTTGGCACGGGGATGGTGACAGACCTGTGGCATCAGCACGGCGTGTTTGATCATAATCCCTGTTACTCTCTTCTTTTAAATGAGCTGTCACTCACCGTCTCTAAGAATCAGTAAGGCATCTTTCAGCCAAGACCAGACAGATCTCACTGATAAAATCTACTCCGATGACTTAACAACGTGGCAGATAGAATCCTGCCCCTATTCAAGCCAGCGGGAGAGCTGCCATCAGCTTCAGCAAAGGCTGGACATCACCCAATATTTCAGTTCATTTGAATCTGGCTGAGTGATGAGGGCTTTATGGCACAGAGAGGAGTCAGAGAGCTGCCTGCTATGAAGCTCTTCATGGGAGGCCTCCATTTAGGTGATCAAAATAGTTCTCCCAGCAGACACATTTGCTTGCATCCAAAATAGGTAAAAGATCAGCACATGGGAAGCACGTGTGTCACACGCAGCCAGGCTTTCAGCATGGTGCATGCCAGAGACACTGCAGAACTAGCAGGACTGGCTGTGACTTGCTCCTGCCTGGCCCAATGAATGGCAGGGCAGATCTGAAGTGTCAAGGTTTACAGTAATTATTACCTGCCAGGATGTATTTTGGCTCTCCATTAGGCTAGCCTATGAGATGAACATCTAAATGTAGCTTATAAATTATTCTTTAATGAGGCTTTTTGACAGAGCTTAACATTTTCCATAGTCTATTAAATAAACAGATAGCTAAAAGGGAACAAAGATTCTTTTGAGTGAGTTTTGCTGTACGTGCTAGAAAAAATAAACCCAAACTTCCATATTTTATCCTTCGAGAGGAAAAGGATGTGATGGGAAATACAATTAACAGGTGTTGTCTTTCAGCACAACTGCTATCAAGTTACAAAAGCAATGAGAACGTATAAGGTTTCTCCTCTTGTAAGGATAACTGCTATAAATATTTACCACTTGCTTTGCACCAGGGAAAAGGAGCGGAGTCGGTCATTTCAAAACCCAAGACGGAGTGCAAATGCTCCAAAAATTAATAGCTGCTGCGATTATATACCTCTGAGCCTGGATTTTAATCAAAGGACTCCCACAGACTCTAACCGTTCTATTAATACCAGGGTTTTATATTAAAATACAGCAATTGCATAGCTGGGGCTTCCATTTCCTGCAGTACTGCAGACCAGAAACATCTCTCTCTAATTTCACATTCGGGGTGTTGCACTGCATATGCAAAAGCTGTCCTCACTGTCTTCTCCACTGCATATACCCATGACCCCAGCTAACGAATCCTTCTTGGATTCATCTCTACATTCAAAATAGGGGATGGAGAGAAGAGCACAGAAGGATCCCCTGATTACAAGGAAAAAATGCCGTAGTGTCTTTCTCCAAGAAAAGCCTTTGACAGAAATCAGCGTGAAGGATCAGAAATCAAGTTGAGGTTTTTATGACCAGAGATAGCCTGGAGAATCACAGGGGAGAGCCTAACACGCAGGCTTTGCTGTAATGCATCTTATGCCCTCTAGCTGTAACAAATTACGCCGTGAATTTCTTGCAGGATTTATGTGCCTCTGCTCGGGGCTCTGGGGAGCATTTCATCAGTGGCATCACTGACCTAATAACAGGGGATCTAAGTAATAGCAACTTTTATGTACGTGGTGTGTTATTCCCACAGATTTGGGGATTGGTTTTCTAGAGGAAGGAGGAGGCGAGGGGTAAATGCGCTTTCATAATAGGTTTACACTTTACTGATTAGCTTTGAATGATCTTCTTGCTCTGCCTGCTGATTTGAGCACTGTCAGCGAAGGAATTGGCCGGGCTTCACGGCGAGTGAATGAGACTCCGTCTGAAGCAGGGGGTTCCTGTGCTTTATTTATTCATTTTGAACATTCCTGACAGCCAGCCCGGCCTTTGATGCGGAGGAAAGGAGAAAGAAATAGGAAGTGATTGTGTTATATTGCCCTTTTTCACAAGGCTGTTTTGTTGAGCTGAGCGTACTGCCAATGGGGCCGTTCATGGGACTCCCCGGGCAGCAGGGGTGAGCGATGGGGAGGTGGGAGGAAGATGAATGGAGAGAGAGGTTTTGCTCTGAAACCCTGCATAATGGGGAAAGTATTCGTGTCAGGCTCCGCTCGTATCGCATTTCACACCCTGCACGCACTGCTCCTCATGAAGTCAATACTGGCATGTGTGAAAGTGGCCAGGCAATTCATCAGCGCTGAGGTTCTGCCAACAGGACAGAGACAGATCACACCTTGGCCGTGCCAAGTGCTGGCCTCACCGCCGTGCTCCCTCAGCCCTGGGTTGCAGGAGTTGACGTTGCATCCATCAGTCCTATCTGCCTTAGGGTACATGCACACCCTTGGCCTGCCAGCAGCACTTTCCAAGTAACCAAGGAGTACGAAGCGCGGTCTCAACACAGTATGGCAGCAGTTCACAAGCAGCTGATAGGAAAATTTCTTCATAACTAGGTTTTGTGCAACAAGCCACAAAGGCAGACCGTTCTTTCAAAGAGCAAGCTCCAGTCTGGAAATCCTTGGAACACAACCAATCTGAGATATCACCATACCCTTAATCACAGTCTTCTGCCATTACTACTGTTACTGTAACCAACTGTTACCCTTGGAAATGCACTTCCTCCTTCTCTGCCACCTATGCTAAGGCATTTCTCCTGGAGAAACCTACCACAGAATCATGAAGGTTGGACAAGACCTCCAAGATCACCCAGCCCAACTGTCCACCTACCAAGGTTAGACAAGACCTCCAAGATCACCCAGCCCAACTGCCCACCTACCAAGGTTGGACAAGATCTCCAAGATCACCCAGCCCAATTGTCCACCTACCATGGATATTTCCCCACTAAACTGTGTTTGTGCACTGAAAGCCTGCCCAAAGTGAGTTCTTTAGAGAATGCTGCAAACAAGAGAGAAGTCTCAGGAAAAGGCCAAACTCTCTACTCCAGGAAGGTGATATTTGCACCTTCTCTAAATCAACTAATGCAGAATTGCTGGCATATTTCATGTTGGGACAAGACCTATCATTAACAAATCCTTCCAGCAAGAGATAGAAGAGACACCTGTTTTTTCCATCAGTAACTTCTGTTTTCTGACAGAGGTAACAACTTCAGATTTTGCAAAGGCAGTAATCTCTGCACTGTAACAATTAGTGCTAGTAAAAAGCGCTCTCTGCACGCCCATCTCCAGAGCCAAAAGGCCATTCTTCAGCAACAGCTTGAGTATAACATCAATCTCCTTGGCCATGGCTCAGCCTGCACCCAGATGCTTGGCTGTACCTTGTGTAGACAGCCAAAGCAAGCTTCAAGATCCAACAGGAGAAAAGCAGTCACGACAGCACACTGCTCTGGCAGCTGAACCTGTCTATCCCACATAAATAATCTGGCAGCTTATCCTTGCTGAGCTTCTTGCTGCAAGCAGCCACTCTGCTATCCAAATCTGAGTGCATATCTGTGAGAACTAAACTCCTGCCTTTGGGCTCCAGAGTGAGGCAACCTCTAGGAGTGATTAATTAACATAATTAGAAACTGTAAATGTTAATGGGTAATGTTCAAGCCTTCTCTAACGTGTTCTTAAAGCTTCCACTGTGTTGTTGTCTACTGACTTATTTTGGCAGACATCACCAGGGCTGGAGGGAGCGAGGGAATGGAATGCAAATGCATCACTGGCTTACCGGAGGAGTACCAGAACAAATAACCCACCAGGTTTCTTTGCACAGAGGAAAAATAAGTTATCATAAACAAGAGGACTGTTTGTGCATGAGGGGGAGAGCAGAGAGTGCGTGCTGAGGATTAAGCAGCAAAATTAGCAGAGGCACAGGATGTCGACGAGGCCAGAGCAGCCCACAGCTCTGCAACCTGTGTTCCCTTTGAGCGGAATCAACTATCCAGATCTGATAGCCATTAATAAGAACAACTCTCATTCCTTCTCGCCTGTGGGAACTCCGCTTTCAAAAGTGTGAACCCCTCTAATTCCCAAGGGAGGGGGGGCAACTGATTAAGTCCATCTGCAGTGAATCTACTTTATTGGATGCCCGCGGATTTACAGGAGGCATGGGACAAGCTCTGGGAGCTTCTGTGTAGTGGCAGGAGTTGCCTGCTTTGGTACAAGCAAACAATTTACGAGTGTGCTGACATTAATGGAGGCGGCTTGATGGCTTTTGGGGGGAATAGGCGGAAGCCCCTGTGTCCATATATTGCTCATACTTGGTGAAACACAGATAAATCTTGGAGGCGGGTATCTGAAACAGTAAGACCGGTTGAACCCTGGTGTCAGGCCTCCAGAGGGGCCTTGATAGTATCGTTAGCTCTGCTTTCTAAATCATCACAAGCTCTGAAATACATTGCCTTCCCTTTCTCGCTCCTTGAATTTACACTTAAATTTATAATGACTACCAGCTCTACACAGTGATTAAAAACATATGCAAAGGACTCCGCCGCTGTTCCTTAATTCCTCATTTTGTGCAGTGAACTATCAAAAGTTTGAAATGATCAAGGAACAAAAATAAGATTCTCAAAGCATCTCAGGTACAAGTCAAGTCTCCCAGTCCCAGCATTAACAAATTATGATTTACTCACCAGTGCTGCACATAAACATACTTGCACCAGCTCTCCAAACTCAGCTATTCCCTTCCACATAGACATTCAGATATCTTAAATCACCACATTGTTAACAACCTTCCCTGGACGACCTCTCCTTGGACTTACAGGTTGCTGACTGACTTGTTGTTACTGAATATGGGGTCAGATCCTGATATTGTTTAACACAGCTTAGTCATTATTCTAAGCTTCCCATTAGCTTCTAGAGAGACGTCCATGTACTTAACGAGCAAGTTTGTCAGAATCAGAGCTGCTTGGAGGCTGTTACAGGCAGAGGCGCGCACTCTTGCACCACAGAGACTTGCTCCCCAACCAGTTCACCACCAGTGCAAGATCAGGGGCTTCTTTCAGGAGCACTCCAGGCTTCTAGCATCTGCAGACACATATTCATCTCTTCACTGAGGCATGATTTGCATTGCACGCCTCTTGCCGTGCTTGCATATAAATTATTCATTAGTGGCATTAAAAGCTCGTTCAGATTTAACAGTCACACATTACAAAGCTGTAACGAGCAAGGTTCTTCTTCAGACCAATCTCTCCTCTTCCACTTTTCTCCCCAGCTTGCTCACTTCTCAAACACTTTGTTCAGACAGACTTAACCCTTTCCCCATCCCATTTCACAACCCCAGTTTCTGCCTTTTCAATTGTAAAGCTCTAAACACTCAAGCAACTGTAGACTACAGGCAAAATTGTCTAGAGCCTACTGGCTCAGCCTGTGCAGGTAGAACAGCAGGATATGTAGAACAGGAACAGCACAGATATGTAGAACCATAGAGTCATAAGGGTTACAAAAGACCAGTGAGATCATCTAGTCCAACCATTGACCCATCACCACCATGTTCCAAAGGACTCATGGTAGTGACCCATCACTACCACGTTTGCAGCTCCTTGTCCTGTGTCTTGGGATCAAAAGGATAGGTCCATTTGGACCTTTGCTTTGCACAGGCAAAATGACGTCTTCAACTTGTCTCCTTACTGGAAAAACCTGAATCACTTGGATCGTCATTTTCAGAGCTACATACTGTAAGTTGAACGCTCAGCATCTAAGCTGTCTGGTTTTGTTTGCTTTCTGCTTTTGGATTTGTAGCACTGCAAGAGTGAAAACTGACCATTATAGCAAGTTAAGGTTAGATTCACTTTCCTACCTTCCTTAAATGGCTGAAAGGAACTCACAAAGTCCACTGACCTTGAGTTTAAACCTCCTGCTTAGCATTAAAGCTCCTAAAAATATTCATTCCTTCTTCTGCCTAAAAAGCCTGGAATCAGCTAAAGTAAATAGCATTACTCCGAGCCGGTCCCACTTGCAAGCAAGAAGAAAAATCTTATAACTAATTAGTTCATTTTCCTAACGTAGTCATACCCATCTACAGTAATACTTAGGAATTAACAGCTTGGAAATGCTAAGTGATACCAACATAATGCACAGCCCCCCCACCGATGTTCTCAAGGACACTTCCCAAACAGTAGATTTATTTGTTGTCATAGATACTCATGCAGACACAAACATCAGTAAGATTCAGGGCTCACGCTTGGCAGCAGTTTGTTATAATACTGCTCTCCATGTTTTAAAGGATGGATTAGGCTTTTTCTGGGAAATTTGGCTTTTTCTGCTTATATTAGGTTGCAGTTATCCCACACTGCTGTTTCTTTATTCCTTTCTCAAGCAGAGTCCCCACACAGCAGACGGGATTTCCAAAGGCAAGAACAGGCAAATGGGGTATTTGGCATCAATAGCAGGGGCCAGATTTCTACCTCAGAGCTGGTTTCTGATTCAGCAACCCAACTCATTACCCGCTGTGACTGCCCCAGAGGGGTCTGCTCTGCTGCCTGACCTGTTCCTTGGTTTGACCGCTACAGTCCTGATCCATGAGAAAAGAGAAAGGGAGTGAATCCCAGCAGGAAGAGGAAGGAACCCGGCCCAGCAAATTTCTCACTTCACTCCCTAGTGGAGAGAGGTATCTTCTCCAGCAAGTTAATGCAGTGCAGGTGAAGGAACCAATTTTCCCACTTCCTCCCTTTCCAGCAGCAGAGTGAAGATGTGCTGGGATACAGGAACAAGGAACAGGCAGAGAAAAAAAGAATCAGGAGTCCCACTGGTGCCTGATGGAAGGGCAGACAGGTAGTGGGGAGTCAGTGTCTGGCAGAGGAGAGGTGTTTAGAAGATATTCTGGGAAAAGAAAGACTAAGGAAGAGCTTAGAAGTCAGGAGAATAAAAACGAACAGGAAGCACAGAGCACTGGTTCCCAAACTTGCTCCACAGAAAGATCTCTTTGGGAAAGCAAGCAAAGGAGGTAGAAAAGACGTTTTCAGCCTTAGCTCTGTAGAATGCAAAGAAAAAAGGAGGCAAGTGGGGAAAAAAAGAAACGTGGCATGGACTGTAACAAGAAGCAGAGCAAAAAGGGAGCAGAAACAGTCACAAGGAGCTAGAGAAGCAGAAGCAGAAAAGGAGGGATGAAAGAGGCGTATAACTGGGGGGAAAAAAAACCCATAAGGTACCAATCTGAAAAACAGGTACAGCCAGAACCAAAAGACTGATGGAAAATATGAAGCATGTCCAATGCAGAGACAAAAAAGCAGTCTCCAAATGTGCATGTCAGCAAGGGAGCTCAGGTGGGTACATGAAAAAGAGACTGGATTGTCTCCAGCCAGGAAGTCTGATTTTGAGTATGGAGAGGATGAAGGCATGCGAGTTATGGTCGGGAACGGGGCTGTGAATGACAGCCTGTTATTCTTTCTCACAGGGTAAGAGGGATATATTTAGTTCTGAAAGGCGGTTGTTTCTTCACTGACAGTGGGTTTTTGGGAGTTTACATACTGGGGACTATAGCGGCAGAATGTCTGATGGAACATAAGGCTGAATGCGGCCAATGCGGTTTCAAAATGCCAGCATGTTTATTTAACGAGCTGCTGACAAGTTACTTAAGTGCTGAATTTTAAATGAATCCCTCACACAGGGGATTTGCATCATCCAGCATAGAAAATCCAGGCTTCCACTGGAAATGAGGGTAACATCTCACACTGCTGAGACCACTTCCATTCCATTCTCCTTCACCTGCACTTTGGCTCATCTCTTTCTCAAACCAAATATCAAAGTACACAGTTAGACTCAAACTCAGCTTCCACGAGGGCACAGCTTCAGTGAAAGCAGATTCTTCGGTAGTTAATAAAATATCTAGAGGCGTTTAGTTAAAATGAGATTATGCGCTTCCATTTGGGGCATAAGTCAAATTCCAGTAGGGCTAAGCAGAGGGAGGTGTGGGCAGCAGAGGGAGGGACAGAGGTATAAGCAGCATGTGATTGTGTCCATCCCCCGCCAGGTCCCTATAATGAATAAGCCAGCAGAGGCTGTGGGTGAAAGCTGCACTGACTGTGATCCCAGGGTTGGTAGGTATGCCCAAGGCAGGTGAGGCTCATTCAGAGAATCACAGAATGACCTGGGTTGAAAAACACCACAATGCTCATTGAGTTTCAACCCCCTTGCTATGTGCAGGGTCGCCAACCAGCAGACCAGGCTGCCCAGAGCCACATCCAGCCTGGCCTTGAATGCCTCCAGGGATGGGGCATCCACAGCCTCCTTGGGCAACCTGTTCAGTGCATTACCACCCCACCCTCTGTGTGAGAA
>PPHD01024701.1:0-12032 GCA_002909625.1 Bambusicola thoracicus
CCTTCCCTTCCCTTCCCTTCCCTTCCCTTCATTTATGACTTATACACATGTGAAGGCTAAATCTTTTTATCTTTTTTCCCTTTTCTTTTAAAACAACCAGTAATAATACTTTCACTGCTCTGTTTGATCTAATACCCTCAAAGCAAGAGGCTCACCCAATCTCTCTCACAGTGAGCTGCAGTGCAGGAAGCCTTTTTCTCCTTTGTTCAGCACTCAGCTGAGAGATTCCTAATTCTTTTGAAGGTATTTCCAAATCCTTCCTCATTTATTTTGATTCCTGGTCCCTCCATTAGTTACTGCCTTTTGAAGAGATGCAGGGGCTGTAATGTTTTTAAGATACATTAGGTACTTGTTGCCTAGTGCAGCAATGGATCTTGTTTTTTCATATTTACCCAAATCATAATTGGGAATAAGCTTATTTATGCCAAGCCAGAGATTTATCTGTTCTTCTTTTTTTGTCTGTTTCTGTTTCACTGGTGGCCTTTGCAAACTCCTCTGAATTGATGTCATCCACTACTCTTCTCCTTCTCTTTTCCATATAGTCAACACTATATTTTTTTTTAATGGAAGTTTCTTAGTGTTTGCAATCTTGTGTGTAATATTAAACAGTCTATCCTGAAAGTCTCCTTATCTCTTCCAAGCTGTGACGGGGTAAAGTAACAGATCTTCTGCTTTAATAATTTGTTGAATAAATGGAGAAAAAGAAAAAAAAATAGATTAAATAGGCACTTTTCACAGTGAAGGAGGGTTGTTAGAAATTCCCATAAGGCAGTGCTGGAGCCCATACTGGTCACAGTATCCCAAAAAGATTCTGGGGAAGACGTAAACAGGTTGGTAGTGATCCATCATTATTCAGGGTAGTCAACAGTCATTTTAAATGCTTGTGGAGGAGATCTCACAATATTGCATTGCCAGCTGATGAATATAGTGCTAATGAGGGCAAAATAATATAGATGAAGAAAGAACTATGCATACGTGGTCATGCACTCAAAAGCAGTTATTAGCATTCAGCGAAGAGATGCTGAATCTTGGTGAATAGCTGAAATGAGAACCTCAGCTCTGTACCCAGCAATGGTCAAAAAGGCCAGAACATTGTTAGGGATTATTAGGAGAGGAACTGTGAATAAAGGGAAAATATCATCATGCCATGCGCATAATGATAATATGCACTTAATGATATCCCTGGTGGAATGAGAATTGAAACAGCCATGTTAACTCTGGCCGTATGCTCTGATGAAAGATATAATAGACTCAGGAAAGTTCGAGGGGAGAGAATTAATGACCAGAATTTTGGAAAAAAAACTTCAGACGGGCTGAATAGGATAGGAATCCTTCGCTGTAGAAGAGGTGGTGAGGATGAACGTGATGACCCATACACTACAGGTGAGTTACACCCAACTGCAGTTAGAGAGAGAAAACATGGGAGGTGATGGGCTTAATGTGGAACATGGAAACTCCTGCTTGTTCTGCAGGCTGCCAGTTGTGCTGGGCTAAACCCCAGTAAGGAAAAACATCTTTTTTTGAATGACAAGATGAGAGCAGAGCTTTGCAGCAGTCATTTTGTTTGGGAGCGAAGCAACAGGAGGGCACAATTAGAGGCTATGAAGCCATGGAGAAAATAGCTCAAGATGCAGTGTGACCATATGCACACCCCTCCATCATCCTTGGAGTTGGATGGAAATATCTTTCAATGATATATCACCGAGAAATACTGGGGAATATAACCAGATAATGGAGACTCACAGAACCATGGAATCATTAAGGTTGGAAAAGACCTTTAAGATCCCCAAGTCCAATCCCAACCCATCCCACCATGCCCACTGACCACGTCCCTCAGTGCCACATCTCTACCGTTCTTGACCACCTCCAGGGATGGTGACTCCACCACTCCCTGGGCAGCTGTGCCACTGCATCACCACTCTTTTGGAGAATTTTCTCCTAATATTCAACCTGAAAGTTAACCAAAAAATTCCAGTCTTGTTTTTTTTTTTATTTCTCTGAACTCCTTCCAAAACAAAAGACATGTAAATATCATCAGCTAGGAAAAAAAGAAAATTGTGTGCTAACATTGCTGATGACTGAAAGTAGCTTGTCATTATAAGCACAAAACAAATGGAGTATAATCAGAGAAATCTAGACGTAGGGAGATTGAGTCACCTTTATGCTAATTCATTTTCATCAGACCTCCCCAGTGGATACATAAAATAGTCTATTTATTGCAACTGAAGTTTATGATAAAATCAGTCATATTTTCTAGCTCTTGTAAAGGTATGTACATGGCTGTTTATGAAAACTTGTTTTTCTCTCTCTTTTTTCCTCCATAAATTCTCCCCAGTTTTTTTCCTTTTGGAAATCATTGCTTTCAAGATAGGTAAACACAAACCATTTGCTCAGCTGTGCAAGGGCAGGGGTCAGCTCACATGGACACCGCATCTCTGCCTTCTTATTCCCAAGCTGAGCTCAGCTCTGAAAAACACTTTCATTTGTGTTACCAACTCGTTAACCATGTGTTGCTGTTCTGCAGTGCTCTGAGCTGGTTCTGGACCCATGGGTCATTCTTGAATCACAAGCATTGCTCCTTTCATCAGTTACCCAATTCTGAGGGCTCCGGTGTCATGATATCTTGGTTTTGTAGCTCCAAGACCCTCAGTTCCCTTCTTGTCTTGGCTCCAAATGGCAGTTTCATTTTCCATTATTTCCCTCTCCCACAGTGTCAATCTAACACAACTGGTGTGACACCAATTGCTTCACACTGCTGAGGTACACAACTTCACCTACCATGTTATTCCTCTTCTCTTTTATCCTCCTCCTTAATGACTCTGAGTTAAAAAGAAGAAAATTGCTGCAGTTACCGAAAGGCTGCTGCTCTGTTCTGAAGTAGCTGAACTTCAACAAAGGCCCAGAATGCAGTTCTTAACCACAAAATGCCCTGTCTACGATGATAAAATCAACTCCACAGGAAAAAAAACATAAATCTCACAGTTATTCTGACAGTCAGGAAGGGTTGTCAATAAGTATTGACGATATTAAAGTCCACTGATCCTGCAGCTGATCTCCCCTTGTGCTTTGCCTCTCTTGGTTCTGGCCATCCATGATCTCTTTCTGAACAAGAAGTGTTAGGAATCCCATCAGTATCTCTATCTATCTATCTGTGGTCAGATCGGAAGTGTTCGAGGACAGGCTGGATGGGGCCCTGGGCAGCCTGATCTGGTGGGGGGCAACCAAGAGGTGTGATGAGATCAGAAGTGGGCGGTGCTGGGATCTGGGTCTTGGGTCCCACTGAGCAGTCATGGCACTGATCTGCTGAAGACCTAATGGGGCATGGACAGCACAAATAAGCCCAAGTCACCCCATTGGGTTGAATTTCCCAGGTATATTATTTAATGTTTTCTAACCTCTCCCTCTGACTCAAGTCTCCCTCTGCCCCGGATCGCAGCCAAGACTGTCTGAATGACTTTGGCATTATTTTTTCTTTAAGACTACACATTGATTTTTATATGAAGGCCCTATCAGCATTAGTCAGCATCCCACTATTTATAAAACCTGGTGTTTTGTTGGCTTCCTTGACTGCGATTACAGAGTGAAAAGAGGTTTGTATTGAACCGTCTGTGCTGATGCAGAAGTGTCACTCTCAAGCAGACACAGGTTATCTGAGAATCCTATCCTGTCCTGATTTGCTTGATTTCCCCTCCCTTCTGAGGTAGTTTACGTTTTGCCATGGCTTAACCTCCTCTGCTATGCTGTTAATTCCCATGGCTTGTTTATGCATCTCTGAAGCTCCTCCTTGCTTTTGACTACCTAAATTAGCTCTGTGCCATCAGCAGATCCATCTGCCTCTCTTTCCAAGCCATGTATCAGCACATTAACCAGCACAGCACAGCTGGGACTGAGCACCAACTGTACCCTAACTGCACGTTTAATCCTCCTCTTTACTTTCTCCTAGGACAGCTGCAGAGCCACAAGAACAGTTTCCCACTCATCCTGCAACCCCTAAGCTACCTCAGGAGGGCCTTTACTCTGACCTGGTTAGAAACCTTCTGGATCTCCAAATGCACGGAGTGGAGCAGGTCTCCTTCAGCCACCATTTTCCTGGCATGGCCATTGAGTCACAGTTCCTCACTGGGAGCTAGTGGGCCCATGCTCTCCCATTATCAGCTATCTCTCTGAATTTCATTATCCCACTTTTAAATATCACTTCAGAGTAATTTCCCCAGGACAACTGTAAAGAAGGATGAGCTGCAACTCCCCCAATCACTCCTTAAGGCTTTTTGAATATATATATACGCATCCTTCCCTATACCCCAGTCCTTGCGTATTGTTGGACCCGGTGATCTTAGCGGTGTTTTTCAACCTTAATTTTTCTATGATCTTTCCCTTACTAAGCCAATCATGTCCTATCTAAACTGCTTTATAATGTCCAGCCAGGTGCTCTGGACCACCCAGCAAAGTCCTCCTGTGACAAGTTGAGGGACATTTACAGTTCATGGATGGGTTTCTCTACAACAAACAACGGGGGCTGAGAGCTCCCTTGTATGCCTCATTCATATTTTACCCCAGAATCAAAACTGCAAGTTCTATCAAGCAGGGAGACCCTAATGTGAGCCAGCTGACATCTGGAATCCATTTTGAAATATTTGTGTGGGGCAGTGCTTCAGCTAACATGGACTTGGGGATGATCAGAAAGAGAGCACAACCACCATTTCAGAAGTTGTTTTCCATCTCAGCCACCTTCATCCTTTACATTGAAGCCCATGGAGCAACCAAAGGAAGCCCTCAGCTCAGAACTCTATGATCCTTGTGGATCCTTTCTAACTCAGGATATTTGATGGTTCTGTGATTTTTATATGGTCCATGTGTTCCACTTTCCATACTGAAACAGAGTCAAGTGCTTTACTGTAAGCTTCTGCAATGAAACAATTTCTGTTCTTGGGAGTTAACTTTAGAAACTCCCCATAAATAATTCATATTCCACCTCCTTGCGGGAAATAGAGTCTTTGCCCAGCAAATATGAAGGTCTGCGTAGATTAGAAAGAGCTCTGTTGTGTTGGTGGTGTTTGTTTTTTTTCTTAACGCTGTCAAAACTGCTCTCAAAACCCATTTTCACCCATTTCCAGCCACTCTGAGGTACATCAGAGAGTCAGTGAAAGCACCCCTATGCATGTGTCTACAATGCTCCAACTTTCCCTCCAGGAGCAAGGTGGTAACACGTAATTTGGTAGATCCACAATGATTTACACAAATCTGATAACATTTGTCTGGGTAGAGAGCTCTTAAATTCTTTTGCCTAAGATCAGCAAGTCCAACTGTTGCACCATGCCCACTAATCCATGTCCTCAGTCTAGGTGGGTTGCTGTAGACCCATGTCTCAGCTTTCAAGATATGCATCAGTGAGCCTCACTTGGCTCAGCAAAGCTCCTTCTCCTCCATCCTTGCATTGGAAATACTTGTCCTGGTGCAACACACATGGCAGCAGTGATGCTACTGCATGCCAAGGATGTGACATTCATGAGCAGAATAGAGTAGAGAGACGGGTGGAGAGTGCACAGCTAGCATGAGATGTGGAAAGATGTCCTGGAAAAAAATGAGATTGGAGCTGGCTTGATTGGTTCAGGGTCAAGCAGCTGCTTTAGGGGGTCTGTATTGGAACAGGTTGCCCGGAAAGGTGGTAGAGTGTCCTTCTATGGAGATATTCAAGACTTGTTTGGTTGCTGTGCAATCTATTGTGGGGAATTGCTTTATCAGAGGGGTTGGACTCAATGATCTCTTGAGGTCCTTTCAACCCCTGCCTTTCTGTGATTCTGTACTGGCAGTCCCTGCTTAGGAGAACCTTGGCAGTATATTGTGTATGTATATTGCAATCATAATTGATAATTGTAACTATATAACTGTCATTGTAATTTTGTCTTTATGAAATATATATCTATAAAAAGTGCATACACCAAGAGTATGTGTGTATATAGATACACATACCAAGAGTTTTCACTTCGAGCAAATAAGACTGTGACTCAGCAGCAGTGAAAACTGTGTGCAGGTCCTGATAATTAAAGGGTCACTTTATCCAAATCCGCCTTTTCCATCTGCCTCTGACGCACTGTTATTTATCCTGGCTATCCATCTGCTCACCCCACTGCTTCTCATTTCCGTGCAGACTATCAGAGTGTACAAGTTATTGGAAGGTGGGAACACCTCAGGACTTCTTTTCATGGAGTGGGAACTTTGTGTTATTTCAAATACAGCTTTTCCATCTGGAAATGAGGTCATGCAAGACGCAGGACAGAAGATGGGTTTATGGGAAGAGCCCTCCCTGGCTGAGAGGGCCATACAATAAGTCGTGCTGTGATTTAGGCAGAGGAGACGCTCAGCCTAAAATTAATCCTGGAATAAAAATGCATTAAGGGAAAAAGCCTCCGTTCCTCCAACCTGATTGTGCTGAAAGACTGTCCCATTTGGTGCCAACTGGGGCAGCAGGCAGGTTGATATCCCCTGACTTCGGGGATGGCAAATTTTTGCTGCTTTAAAGTAAAGGCAGGAAGGTTTCCTTTGGCATCAGCCAGTGAAAATCACCCAGCCCTTCCCAGCAGTGCCACCAGAGGGTGCTACATGAGGATTCAGTTGAGGTTTTAATTGGAAGGGCGGCAGAAATTAGAAGGATGGATCAAATCTCTCCCAGCAAAGGAGATATTAAATATGTCAGACATAATGAGACATAGAATCATAGAACCATTGAAGATGAAAAAGAGGTCTAAGATCACCAAGTCCAATCCCAACCCACACCCACAGTGCCCATCACCACGTCCCTCAGTGCCACATCTCCATGGTTCTTGGCCACCTCCAGTGATGGCGACTCTACCACCTCCTGGGCAGCTGTGCCAATGCTGACCACTCTTCCTGAGAAAGAAATATTTCCTGATACTCAACCTGAATGTCCCCTGGCACAACTCAAGGCCATCACCTCTCATCCTATTGCTGTTACCTGTGAACAGAGGCCAACACCCAGCTCACTCCAACCTCCTTCCAGGCAGTTGTACAGAGCCATGAGGTCTCCAGGCATAAGAGGTCCTGGCATTATCCGATATTATCCTCAAGTCTGAAGCACCATTTTGGAATGGAAGCTGGCTTGTCAGTAAGCAGGTAACCTCACAGCTTCCAGCTTTGTTTCAGATGCTGTGCACCAGGACAGAGAGGGAGAACTTTGCACTGGCTTCCCCAAACCGAGGTTTTCTTGGAGATTTATGGCCCTCAGCTGGTGGCTTTTGGCAGAGCACTGCAGAAAACATTGCTATGTTCCCATTCCAACCGTTCTGTGCTCACTCTCCCAGCTCTGCCACCCACTCACAACACTCATAAAGGCCCCACATCCTCCTCATCCTCACTCTGAGCACCTGCAAAGCCCTCTCTGGACACACAGCATCTCAACCCTCACTGCTGCCCAGCCAAACAACGCACACTTTGCTCTGCCAGTCTATATATTCTGCCATCTCTACCCCCATAAACCAATTCCTCCAGCCTCTGAAGCACTTCCTGTGCTGCTGCCTCCCCATTTGGCAATGCTCGTTTGCCAAATGCTTTGCACATTCACCCTCTGGAAGTCACCCATGCTACCCATGAGAAAACCATAGAATCAGAATATCCTGAGAGGGAATGGACCCTTTGGATGCATCCATAGGGATCCATAGGGATCATTCAACTCTCACATGTCCCATAAACTCAGGGAAATCCAACAAACTCAGCATGTCACCACCGGACCCTCCCATGCTGCAGGGCTATTGCTGTTATCTCTACAAGGGGTCATGCCAGCCATGCAGTGATGCCAACCTTGGGGCTTGTGGGTCAAGCAGGTGAGGATGACCATTGCCCAAGACACCAAGAAAGCGGCACTAGGACTCCAAGGAGCCTGCAGCACTGCCAAAAATCACACAGATACGGGCTCTGAGAGACTGGAAATCACCCAGCATTTTCTATTCACTCTCCAGCTCTGCTCCCAGATACCCCAAGGGTAGGAACAGGCTGCCTAGGGAGCGGTGGGGTCACCATCCCTGGAGGGGTTCCAGAGCCATGGAGATGTGGCATTGAGGGACGTGATTATGGGCACGGTGGGTTGGGGTTGGGGTTGGACCTCATGATCTCTGAGGTCTTTTCCAACCTTAATGGTTCTAGCATTCTATCATCTGTTCATGGATCGTCTGTTTTGGGGCCCTGCATCCCCACTGATCAGAAACAGAACCCACTGATGATCGACGTATCCATGTTTATGTATATGAAGGTTTTTATAGGCCTCGAGAAGTCTTTTTTAGCCACGAGATGGCAGCACAAAATCACCTTTCCTCAGTTTGTGACGCCGCGAGGCTGAAAGTCATTGCAACGCCGATGAGAAACCGGTGGTGTCTCCCCAAGGACGGACAGAGGAGGGGAAAAGCATCCAACCTGCAAGCTGCAGATCCGAGGACACTTCTTCCATCTTTCCATCACTTTCTATCACTTAACCATTAGCAGTTTCAGCATCCACTCATTGCATGCGCTTCTGGTGTGCTGCATTTGTCCCCTTTTTCAGGTCCTCCATGTAAAGCAGACATAGTGGGGAAAAGTGTTAAACAGGGCAAGCATCCACGGCTCTGTGCCAAAAGATTGTGCCATAAGCATTACATGAGCATTACATGAAGGTGCAACCCAAATGGTGCCCTCATTGCATGGCAGCGCAGTCGTGCAACTCTGTGCCGCTGTGGCACCAAACGTGTTCTCCACTCACCACAGATACATAAGGGCTTGTAGAAGAAGGGATGTTGAGCCCCAAGCCAGGAGTTGGCCCACAATACCAACTCCTATTCTGGTGCAATACAAGCATTGGAAACCCATTTCAGCTCATTTCAAACATTTCTTGCTGCCACGTTCAAGGATCAGCCAAGAAATGTGCAGCTGGGGACAGATGTGCACATTCCCTGTGACACCACCAAGTGTTCCTGGGAAATTGGGCAGCCCTTACCATCATCATTGCTCCCACCTCTGCTTTCTACCCAGCCTTCATCCCACTGATGAGTTGCCTGTGGCGGGGGGGGTTCAGAACCAGATGATGGTTGAGGTCTCTTCCAACCCAAGCCATTCTTTGATTGAGTGACGATGACAAGGAGGCTGCTGGGTTTGGAGAAGGCAGAGCATGTTGAGAGGTCATGGCCCTCACTGATGGGTCCCCCCTCTTCCTCATGCACTCAGGTGCATCAGAGCCTTCTAATTTGAAGAACCTCTTGGTAAACAGTTGCTAAATTCAGTGTCTGCAAGAGAAACACGAGCCTCGTTGTAAAGGCTCAACTGCTGGTGATGGAGCAGAGGAGTGAGGAGGCCAAGGGGGGTTGCCCCACTTGGTTTTCCTGGAGAAAGAAGTTGTAAATTAGAAGACCTCATATGAAGGGAATAACTCACAGACCCCTTTGAATATCCAGCAGCTGTTAGCACTGCCAGCCCCATTGGGTTCGTTGCATGATGGAGGACCCCACAGCAGGTTTTGCGTATGGAGGAATGCTTTGAGTTTTGTTGAGAAATGCTCGGCCTCCTGGGGAAAGGACAGGCCCATGGAACCGGATGGTGGAAGAGCAGGGCGACATCCCTCACCTGTGGGGTTTGTACCCAATGCCAAATGGGAGAAGCAAGCCATAGAGGGGAGACCCTTCACTAAAAAGGACATCTAATTCTGAATGTGACTTGAAACACATCATTGATTTCTCCCTGTTCAGGAAAGCCAGACACTACTGTCACATGGTCTGCACATGAGAAAAAAAAAGGGGCTTTGAAGCCCCAATTAGCAGCATGGCAGCTTTTCTTGGCTGTACCATGATAGAGAAGCCTCAGGACAAAGCAGCAGCCCTTCAGCATTTCTGATGTCTCAGCCTCACTTGCCCAAAGGACTTGGTTCTCTCCTCTGCTCCACTTTGCCATAGATGTGGCTTCTGGGAAATCAACGCTGGCTCCTTGAGGTTTACTGCAGGCAAAAGACTTCTCATCTTTTGCTCTTTTCAACTCAAAGAGCACCACTTGCTCTCCCCGCAGCCCAACTGTGTCACAGCTCAGCAACATCATGAAAAGGGGTTTCGCTTCTGTGGTGAAATGGGGGGAGAACATCACAAAGTCAACGTAGTGCCCTCCTTTCCAACTTCTGAGCAGCTCCTTTCCAACCTTTCACTCCATCACCAACCTCCCCTCCAGATCTCCATCTTGGGACATGCAGATGATGATTTCTATGGTGACTCACCCTCTTGAGGTTATTTTTTCCCTCTCTTTACCTCTTTGTTGACTCTGGAAGGACCCTCTGTAAGTAATTTATCAACTGCACATCCCACTCTGGCACGGCTAAGCAACGTGACTCCCAGCCCAGATGCTTTGTAGGAAACCACAAGGAGAACACGCATACTTCTCATGGGGCATCTGATGCCAAAATAGGCACATTCTTCATTTTGCTCCTTGAAAAGTCCTTGGGGCAGCAGCCGGTCATATGGATAAATGACATGCAAAGAGATAAAGGAACAGCTTAAGCACGTGTCTTCTTCATCCTGCAAACTTTTCTCTTTTTTATCTTTTGGAAGAACATTGCTTAGGCATTTTAAAACTGTGCTGATGATCACATTTTGCTCAGCTGACTTTGAAAAGGATTTTGTGTGTCTAAGAAAAGAAATAAATCAATAAAAGCTTTTTACTTATGCCTTTAAAGGCACTCTTTGCAAGGTCAAGCCAAAATCTGGCTAGTTACTAACATCTGTGCCTACTGACACAGCTCAGGGGCTGCTTACATTGGGGAGAGCGCTGCTGTTCAGCAGGACATGCAATTAAAGCACAAGGCAGCAAATGGGACATGCTGTGTACAAGTCCTCATGGAAGTCGTTGCCACAGGGGAAGAGCAGAGCTCAACATTATTGGGATTAAACAGAATAGCTCTCAGCAACAAGCTGCTGTCCTAAATATACCATGGATTGCACATCCCTGCAACCTGGGTGAAGCTCAAAGCTACCCAAAGCCACCCCTCCGAACCCCAAGAGTTTGGGGGATCCCAAGAGCTGCCAATCCCACTGTCCCACGACAGCTGACTGCACCAGCCTCCTCTTTAGGGCATACTGGAAGCAAGCACTGCTGCCGTTGGCTTACTGTTAAACAAAGAAACATGACCTGGCAAATCCTTGCCTGTACAGATGGAGAACCCTTCGAGGGAAACAAAACATGCACACACACACACATATGCTCCAGTGACTGAAGCTAGAACCCATTTACAAATAAACAAGTTCCTTTTCAGGAAGCTTATTTAGGTCAAAGGAGAACTCTCTTGCTGAAAGCCTGAATGCAGCACACAGATGGTTTCTCATTTATCACAGTCCTGTTAGCTCTGTACCAGTCAGACCTCTTTGGTCCAAATTTTGTTGCTGGAATCAGCAAACCACAGTTCTGAGGGATTCGGCCATACAGAGCAGAGTTTACGTGGTGTATTTCTGACACTGGGCAAACACAACTGTTTATTTCCATGAGGATCACTGCAGGTGATTATCTCGGGGCTCCAATGCAAACCAGGTCACCTCTCTACCCAGAAGATCTAGCCTGGCTGTCTTCTTAAAATTATAATCAATCACATTCAGTCAGGCTTGTAGTATTATCTTAAGTCACAGAACATTTTCCTCATAAATTCCACTTCTTACCCACTTTTTTCAAGCACATTTGAGTGAATTTTCGAAGTTTGCCTTGCTCAGTACAAGAGCTGTCACTGCCTGAGGTGCTCTTCAGGTGAAGATGTGCTTCCAGGTTACACAAGGAGAAGCTGTTAGGCTCAAAACCAACCCCTGCCAGGTATTTTTTACCCTTGGCATGGTGTTCAGACTTCTTATGGCTCAGCAGCATCCCTGCATAAAATATGGAGGAGGAGGGAGGGAAGGAAGGCAGAGGGAGGGAGGAAGGCAGGAAGGAAAGGGAAGGGAAGGAAGTCGAAGGATCTATTCAAACTATTCATGGTTTAATGAGAACTATTGGTGATGGGAGGAAGGGAGGAAGGAAGGGAGGAAGGA
>PPHD01024702.1:0-12032 GCA_002909625.1 Bambusicola thoracicus
TTTACAACACGGACTAAATGTGCAAGTTGTCACCTGCCAGCGGTTTGTGGGAGACTGAGGAAAACAGAGAGAGGGGGATATCTCAGAGGATAGAGCTATGATGGGTGTCTCATGTGCTGGGTTACTCCCCACCTGCAGGACAGACAAACACAGACCCCAGGACACAGTGCTAAGCCCGAGGTGATGCTGTTTAATGCTAGTGACTGAGAAAATAAATACGACCCCAAAGGTTCAAAGCTGTGGGTGCTGTCATTTTGTTCAGCTTCTGAAGCCAGGCTTGCTGTTGAGATTAGCAGGTGGTCCTGTGGAACTTGCTGCTTGGTGTGAGCACGATTTCTGCCTGCCTGGATGTAACTTCTCTGGGGATGGTGAATCACGTTCCTTGAGCTAATTAAGTCTCTTCTGCAACTGGAGAGTGTATCTTTCCAGGAGCTTAATGCTCAGAAGGCCCTTGGAACCAAAACTGTTCCCAGTGAGCGGGACTGGCAGGTCTTTTGAGACCTTCCAGGTGATGGGACTCTCAGCCACCTTTAGGAAAGTTTTAAGAAAGATTTTACAGTATTTCATCCTGATTTATCACAGCTATGCTTGGGCAACCTTTTCAAAGCAGCGCAGTTATTAAAGCCCAGGTGAAGCCTTGAGAGCTCCCTATTAATATTGCTGCTAAAAGCCCAGCCTTTACACAAGGAGCTGTAAACTGTAACCAGCATATGCTGACTTCTAATTGCATGAGTATCCAGCTCCACTGCTGTTACGGCAGCATTTTCAGCTGGAATAGCTGTCTGTGCTGCAGTCTTTACTAGTCCATCAGACCTAGCTTCCCTCAAAGGGATGCGTGACCATCCGCGTGGCCAGGAGTCGTACCCTCCCCCAGACACATCTCATCAGGGTGGAAAACTGCCAGGCTGCGAAGAGGAGGAAGCCATCAGAATTGCTTCAATTCCCTGTGATTGTGTGGCACCTCCTGCGCCAGCTCTGGGCCGGGCCGGGCAGGATGGACAGGACAGGCGGGACAGCATCCCTTCCACCAGCCTAGATGAGAGCTTAGCTTACAGGAGTGCTGCATGCAGCAGCCAGGCACAGCTCATGAGCCCCCGGGGAGCCGCTGAGTCCGGAGGAGTGGAGGTGGGGCCGTGACCCGGTGCTTACAGAGAAACTCAGCAGGAATTAGATCTGTTTCATAAAATAAACAGTGCGAGTCTCTAATTTCCAAACAAGCCCCAATGGCCCCTTTCCTTGAGCAGTTCTGCTGTGACTAATCATACTGGTAGGTGTTGGGTCAAAATCAACAATGGTTCTCCACTAAGGTCACTCACTTTCTCTGTTTACAGTGCTAATTTTATCACTGCTCAGAGTGGCTAATGGTATTATTTATACGTTCAGCCATGATAAATGTTGATGCTAAATAAAGGCTTCCTGGCGTAGGCAGGTCGAGGGCTGATATGGCACATCCAGAACCTTTATCATCAAAGGAATTAGTGCTGTGGGTAAGAGCTTTCCTGGTTTTCTGCAAAGCCGAGTGCTTATGAATGGGGAATGGTGTCAGCAATTAGCCTTGCCTGATAACAGAGCCAGTTGCTAATGGGCAGTGCCTTTAAGAGGCTGGATTCCAAGCAACTCCCAGGGAGGGTAAAAGGAAGTCCCTTGGTATCCTTGTCATGGTGAAAAGCTGCATCTGAAAGTTCTCGTACCTCCAGGCTCATAAAGGGAGCCCTGCAGGAAGGCAAAGACAGGGAAGATCACAACCAACACATGGTCCTCTCTTCAGAAGCTACTGGGACCAGGGATGCACAGCCCCAGTCACACGGGGAGTTACAGCTGCACTCAAAGCTTCTCATAAATAAGGCTTTTCCTCTTGAAAAAAAAATATATTTACTTTCTAGTGAAATATCACAGCCCACAGTATTTCAGTGGGAGGCTGGCAAAACGTCAGGTTGTTCGACCCAGGGATGCTGCTGGGGCGACTCACTGGGTTTGTAGTTCTGGAGACTCCTGTCCTCAGGTCCTCCTGCCTGGGCCAGCCTTCCCAATTTGCACTACATCCCCCATAATGCTCCATGAGGTCTTCCCTAGGAGTTGAGCTGATGCATGGTGGAAGTCCTTGGCTGTAGTCCATCCTGACTCAAACACCATGAGGCCCTGACATGTCTTTTCTAATTAGCAAACTCACACTTTTCCAGTGAGAGATGATATTTTAAGAAACCTTTCGTGACATTTGTTTCCCTCTTGAGATGGAAAGCTTTTGGCCTTTTTTTCATCCCGGGAAAGGGACATGGGAGCATGAAAGGGAGTTCAAGGCCAGAGGTACAGAAGGCATCTTGGCCAGGGGCAGCAGAGAAAGGGAAGCAACTAAGGAGGATTTCTGGGAGAACAGTGAACTGCTACCCCAGTGCTGTGGTTGTGGCAGCAGAGCAGGTGAAGGAATAGAACAAGAAGGAAAAGAATTGAACTATGAATCAGTGCAAGATCTGTAGGGGTGATGTGATGACAGTGGTGGTGGATGTGATCCTCATTCCTCATGGTGTCCACAGACAATGTGTTATAATGCCCATAGCATCCCAAATCCAAAAGTTAAGCATCCTAAAGAGTCCTGGATGTGATCTTCATTCAAATTAAAGCTACCTTAGTGTGCCACTCAGAGATGACTGTGATTTTACTGCTGCAGCTCTTGTGTGACACCTTCACATCTGGATATGTCCTCCCTTGGCAGAAGGGTACCTCCAGCTCCTGTCAGCCTTCCAGAAGACAGAACTTTAAAATTGTTTGGAAGCCCTTAACGCTATCTCACAGCAACTCCACCACTGTCACAGATGTCTCACATCTCTGTCCCTATCAGTGTGATAGCAGAAAATGAAAACCTCAAAGAATGTTGAGCAAGAGGCCTCTCTCACATGTCTGTAATTCTCTGCATCAGAACAAATGATTTCTAGCTGTGGCACCAGGCTCATGTAAGTCATATCCATGGGTTTCAAACAGGCATCTGGCAGTATGGCAGCTGGTGTTAGTTTTTGAGTAGTCTTTTCTCTCCTATGCAAAGAAGGATCTAGGGCATCTTCCAGTAGGTTGTTGCTTGATGTTAGAATTCTCTATGCTTTGGGAAATTGAACTCAGATGGCATTTTCTAGAGGGAGCTGAAGTACTTGTGTGTAGGAAAACTGAGTTGTCAGCCTCAGCAAAGATGTGTCTGTTGTGGATGGTGATACTTACTGCTGCTCCTTCTGGAGTGGCACCTGATGGGCCAGAGAGTGGTTGGGCCAGAGAGTGTTGGGCTGCCTTAGTGCTCACTGACATGGGGTACAGTTCTAATGGCTGAGCAGAAGGCAGAGGGGTATTTAAGTGCAGCTGGGACAGAGGTCTTCTTTTACTATAGCCTGTAAATAACAGTTTGCTGCTTTGGGTGTTGTAAAGGCAGCTTCACTCTGGTAATAAAGGAGCCTTTTGAGGTGGTTGCTTGTTGCTGTACTTCAGCTCCTTTCCCCTTGGAAATGGTAGCCATGTCCTCGCCCCCAAAATGATGCATCTCAGGGGTGTTGGGTGGCATGAGCCTGGCATGATGCTGGCTAAGGCCCTGTCCTGGGGCTTCACCACGCTTTGGATTTGGAGATGAAGAACTTGAGGAATGCTTGGGCACAGAATGGGAGGTCCTGCTCTGCCCACCGCTCCATGGCCAACTGGTGCCTGCTAACAGGACAGCCTGGTGTGCCTGCTGTCTCATCAAACACCCCAGAGCAGGAGCTCTGCCAGGTGCATCTGCAATTGCAGGGCATCCCAAGGGGCATTTTCTGTTGAACGTTTCCTCTGGGTAATACGGCATGGCTGTATGTGGTTCCTGTCCTTAAGACTGGAGTCAAGAGCTATACATTCTGTTATGTGAGCTAACACATTAATGTAAACAGCAGTCTCCAAAACAGTGGCAAGAGAATTAACTGATGCTATATGCTGCTGCTTCATGTTTTCTTTGGAGTTGAGGAATAGGTTTTGGAGAGATTTTCCTCCCCATTTTCTACTCATGCCCTTGGACACAGCTCTGTTATCCCCAGCTGACTTGCCTAAGCCTATAATCCCTGGTGCTCAAGAGAGTGAGAAGAAAATAGGATTCAGAGTCCAAATGCCTTATGTGTTGGGCTCTAGAAGATTCCTACCATATGCTCTGGCCACCAAGCAATAGGACTGAGCTCATTTTGTATCCTGTCATCTGTTGCTGTTGTGCATGAGAAGCTGAAAAAGCCACGGTGAGGTCTGAATGTCTGTCAAAGGTTTGGCATGTGGACCTGCTGTTGGTCCACATTGTTGTTGGGAATGCAGCACACTCCCTGTGAGCTGCCCCTCATGCAATGCAGTGTCTAATGAGCTCCTGTGCATCTCTCCACAGAGTTGTGATAGAAAGATAGGCAGATAGGCAGTGTACCTATCTCAAGTAGAGATCTTTTCGTTTGGAAGCATTTATTTTGCATGCTTGAAGCTGAAAACATTCCAGTGATCATTCTGCTATTTGACGACAAGATAACTGATGTCCCCAAGCATTTATTCAGCACAAACACTGCCATGTGAAGGGGCCTCCAAGATCATTTCCAATCTTCTGTTTTTTACCAGCCGGAGATCAGAAATGTCCTGGTCTGCCAGGGGCACCGTGCTGTCTCCATGCAATGCCAGCTGCTGTCATTCTCTAGGAATGCCCAGCTGGGAAGATCCAGCTGCTTCCCTGCCCTCTGTGTTGCCACAGCACTTGAAAGGCATCAAGTTGCAGCAGCCAGCCTGGACCGCTATTATTTTTGACAAGCTGCGTTGGTTTGGTTTGCATGCTTGGGTACAACCTGTAAGCAGCTGCTGGCATGGAAGAAATGTTTATTGTTAGTTGAGATGAAGTTCTCTCTTTCATGTCTCTCTTCCATTGAAGTCCGTTGCTGCTTTATACTGCAGCATTAGATGAATTCGCAGTCTTAATTCAATATGCTGTCACATACCTGGACTCTTTATCCAGCACTTACGATAGCCTGCAAATTCAGTCCTCTCCAGGCCCTGTTTTGTAATGGCAACAGCTACCACTGATGGGGTCCAGTGCATCAGGGTTTATGAATCCCGCGGATACTTTCCAGAGTCATAGAACAGTTCCAGGGAACAGGCAGGACACCAAACCGTTGCTTTTCAGAGCTTGTTTGCAAGTCAGAGGCAGCCACAGATGACACACATCGTACCCAGGAACATCTCCGTGCACTGTTTTGTGGGGTCCAACTCACACCCCAGGGAAAAGAACCGATCGCTGTATCCCCAAGCCAAGGGGCTGATGTTGATGGACAGAACACCTCCACTGTAGATGGCACTGCCTCACTTCCACCACCAAACACTAAACCCTGTTGTTTATTTTTCCACTAAATCAAAGATTTTTCTTTAATGTATAGAATCATGGAATCATGGAATGGTTTGGGTTGGAAGGGACCTTTAAGATCGTCTAGTTCCAACACCCTGCTACACATACACACATACATATACACATATGCGTATAGACTTACAAACTTTGTTCCATCACTGGATCATCTTTTCTCGGATGAGTCAAACTAGTAGAAACACATTTCTCTCTCACCAAAATATGCTCCTTAAAAACAAGCTCCTCTCCATAGCTCTTTTTTGAATCCTTTTTTTTTTCTTCTCATTTTTAAATATCTTAAAAGAAACCCGTGAAGCTAAAAATGGGAAGACTCTTCCAGTAAAGCCTTAGAAATGTTATTAACAAATAGCTCCGACGCTTCCCTCAGAGCCAGCTTCTGCAGGCAGAATTGCATTCCTGCATGCAGCCAAAGCATCGCTTCAGCAGTTTGTGCTAATATCATCAACAGTGACCCCTGGGTCGTTTTCAAGGTCACAGCTTTCCAGGAAACCTGTGTGCTGTCAATGGCATCTTCATCTTCCTCCTCGGAGGTGTAAGATATACCTGCATTAAGACTAAAAGGCACGGTCAGGAATGCCTACCTATCAAAACCTCAGCTACCAGAATTCAGCTGCAGCATCTACAAAACTCTTATTTACCTACTGCAGCACCCTCCCTGAACTTGAAAGCCACGGGAGCAAATATTGTTTCCCAGCTCACTGATGAAGAGCTCCTGTTGTGCATGCAGGGTCAGGAGCAAAGGAGCCCCATGCAAACTGCTGCAGCATCATCAGATGAGGACACCCTCATAGCAGATACATTTCAGGATCTCGCAGTTGGGCAGATTCAAACCCACTTAATAGAGGAAATATTTTTATGAGACTTTTAAGCACGTAATACTGCTTACTTTCAGCCTTCATAGGAGGTCAGTGTTGGTTGTTACCTTTGTAGACCAAACTCCTCAAAACTGGGTAATGAATTCAGGCTCAAAGAGCAGAAACAGCTTTTAATTCTCTCTGAGCAGCCTTGTATCAGCTTGCCATGGTTTCGTCTGGGTCTGATGTCAAGCTGAGAGGCTGACAGTTTATTCTATGCTCTGTAAATATTTGTACACTGTTGGCCTTTTCCAGTCCTTTGGAACAATATTCCAACATTTGTTAAAAATAAACATCAATGGGGCGGAGCTCCGGGCCCAATTCTTTATGAACCCGTGTGCTGATTTTCAGGTCCCGCTGTCTGTAAGAGACAACTTTCCACGTCTCAGCTTTCCAACCTGCAACCACTTCAACAGTAGCTGCATCAGCGGCTGTGTTGTCACACAAAGACGCCACCTTAGGGTGTAGGCAATAGGAAGCATCCAGCAGATAGGAGGGCTGCTGCAGCCTACTGTACAGTCCCAGGAGAGCTCTTTGCGCTCTCGGCTTACTTTTAAGCCTCGGCTTCCATCAGGAGGCTGCCAAGAGATGAGAGCTGCAGACTGGGTCAACATCAAACAAGGGAGACGATGGATGGGAACCACCAGCAGGTTGGCCAGAGCATTGGCAGGGTTGAAGGAACGTCATGTAGCAGCAGTCAAGAATGTGTGAGGCCTGGGTTGTCAAATATGTGGGTGGGAAGAAATCTTGGCCTTCAAACCTGTCAGCATTCAGGGTTGAGTTTTTCCCAACTTTCCCATTACTAGTTAGGATTTCATGCCAAAATTAGTAAGTTCAATTATGGGCAAAAGCTGAACAAGCCTGAGAAGCTAAGGAAGCGTTCCCTCTATATGACATCAGGTGTCTTCCTTGAGACTAGGCAATGAGTTTGCCAGGATAGCCAGGAGGAGGGGGGAGTTTTCCTTCCTGTTGCTTGCATAAAGAGGCTGTGATCCCCTCAAAGAGCCAAGCTCACTGCATATCTATCTGAGCAATCCAGAGAAGAAAAAGGCAAAGTGGGATGCCTTACAGTGTAATAGAAGTCCTTCCTTGCCATGCACAGCAGGTCATTGATAACAGCCAGGGAGAGTGAGACCAGGTCCAGGTGCTCTGTGCTTGCATGCAGATGGCCTGGTGTAGCCGATGGCTTGTGGGTTCAAGGTGCTGCCTACCACCTCCCATGGGGTACCAACCCTCGGCACAAAAGAACAGGGAACGTGGGGGGCAGGGACACCTTGCACATCCATTGCCCTGAGGAAGGAAAGCAGTACGGGCATGAAAGTCTCTTCTTGGTTCTGTCATGGCTCTCACTGCAGGCCAAACCAGAGAAGACATCATCATTGCCTCCTCTGGCTTCACCTGAGTGTTCAGCGCCTCTGACTTGTGGACACTGTGCTGTGTACGTATGGATTACTGCACCGCAGCTGCAGGAGAGCCATCTGCAGCTTCTGCAGGAGGAGCAGAGAGAGGGCAGGCTCTGCCTTGCTGGAGAAGACTGACAGAGAGAGCAAGGGGAGGAAAGCAAGCATGCATCAAACCCCAGGGAAACACTGCACAAATAGTGTAAGAGCCTGGTACTATTACTCATTATGATTCTACTATTATATAATGGCACGAGGTTAAAATAACATACTCAAGTAAAGAAAAAAATAGACCTAAAAGATACCAAAGCAAAACACTTTGGAAGGACAAGCGTCTTTGGCTCTAAATCCTCTAGAAGAGGCTGGATGGGGGAACCCTCCTCGGCTGCCTCTCCCCCGCAGTTTGCATGTGACCCTGCAGGAACCTTCGTGCATATGAAATCAGATGCAGGCACAACCCCAAACAAATCTTCTGGGTCTGGGCAGGGAGGCAGGCAGCTGGGCTTGGAGACACAGAAGAAACCATGTATGGACCCAGATTCTGAGGAAGGAGAAATTTCAGTGGGGTTGATCTCCTGGTGCCAGCTGGAACTGACAGTGATTAGTCATCCAGCTTGCTGGCTTTTGTCAGGGGTCTGAGAGGCAGACCATCAAGCAGATATCCCAAAGCAAGACTCACTGCAAAGTCTGCTCTGTTCTGAAGATCCACGTCCATGTGGGACCGGACTGCTGCAAGAGTCACAGCCTGCTGGTGAGGATTTATGCAATGTCCCAGTGGTTGGAAGACCGCCACCTTTGATACTGCAAGGTGGGAAACATGTATTCTGGGACATAAATTTGTGCTGTCTTCCCACCCCTGGTACAGCTGGATCCGGTCCCAGGTATGTGCATGCCACGTGCACGGCCAGTGTGTTTTCAGCAAGAGGCAGATGGGAATGAATGTACCATGCATGACTGCAATTGGTGCGGATGGCTTGTTTGGGGATTGTGATCATGTCTGATCAAACGCAGGGCAGACCATCAGGCTCAGCTGCTTCTGCAGTGGGGAAAGCTGTGCTGTGCCCACTGCCGCTGTGCTGGGGAGACTGTCCCAGGGCCACATTCCGATCCCCTGGGTCATGGAAGCTTGCTTGGATGTTGTTTTGATAAAACTCCCAAGAGGATCTCAGACAGAATGCAGCCTGAAAACAGCAATTGAAGCCCTCAGTCCTTTGATGCCAGTGGATTTTTGTCTCAGAGTGCAGTGGGGATGAGGACTTCTCCCAGCCTCTCCCCACTCATCTTTGACTGTGCCATCAGGAGGCACAGAGCAGTGCTAGCTGCTGGGGCTCCAGTACGGCAGGGAGCATAATATCCATAGAGTAACTGCATTCAGCCTTCACCAAATACCCTTCTGAGATCAAGAAGGTCACAATGGCTTGAGCTGCAGAGCCAGAGAACGCTTGGGTGCAACTGTCAGAGCAGAATGACTGAGTAATGGAAAAGATCCCATGGCTGTCAAAGAAGCAAGTGCAGAATGACACATGGAGTTCAGCCCAGCTGAGCAGAGAATCACAGCCTCAGTTTGGAAGGTGGCTTCAATTTCTGTTGATGGTTATTCCTCCAGAGATCTCCACCCTTTCCCAGCTCCTGTGACTCTGTGTGGTCAGAGCAATGCGATGGCTGTGATGGTTCCTCCCTCAGTTCTCCAGCAGCCAACCTCAGTGCAGTCCCATCACCCATCCCACTGTGAAGCACAGTTCACCTCAGAGAAGAAGTGGGCAGGAGCAGCCCTACACTGACCACAGATCACTCCGGAATAAAATAACAGCCATAGGACCCGAGCACCACCTGCCATCGTTCAGTCATGAGCTGGCCCATATGTCCGCCTCTCCATACCATATGCAGCGTGCTATCATCTGCAGAGCTGAAATGCTCACCTCATCCTCTTACTCATTTTCCCCAAGTTAGGGAATAATGCTTTTCACCTAATTCTTGGATGGAAAGTCTTCTCCTGATGTGCAGAGTGAGGTGTCATTTCCACAAAGCCTCCTTCCTTTAGTAGGAAATATCTCCCTGTCTCAAACTCTCCTCAGCTGAGTGATCATTTATCTTTGTGTTTCCACTGGTTTCATGTTTCCTGTTTTCTTCTTCCAGATTGCGATCCCTAGCTGTAGATATTTTACAGCTCTGCTTTGCTTTCCACATATCTCTGCAGAGATAATCTCTGAGCAGTTTCTTTTTCCTTCATAGTTATTGGAAAAAAAAGTAACTGCTCTATCAAAACAAGAGCGTGCATTCGAAAGCAAAACAGTTCCTCTTGACCGTGCACCCTCCGGGTCGCGGTGTGTTGCCCAATCAATGGGACCTCTGTACTCCCCCAGCTTTTGCTTTCTGTCTTCTTCTCCTTTAAGTTCCCACAAGCGTGCTGGCAGTGCAGGCAGAGCTGATGCCGTCTTACCACCGGAGAATGCCTTGCACTTGGGTTTGTTGATTCCTTTAATCTAAACTAAGTCATTCACCCAGAAGAGTCAGGGCTCTGGAAAAGTAACGCTTTGGGCCCCATCCTAGGTGAATGCTCCCATGCCCTGCCAGTTCCCAGAAGTGTAATGACTTTCTCGCTCTCTGCATGTCCAGCACCACTGGAGTCAACTGTTATAAACCTGCCAGAAGGGATGAGGGCTCATGAAAGAAAAAAGAGTCTCTTTATTGTCTGTCTGCTTGCTTTCCTTCGGTGCTGCTTCTCATCACAGCACTTATCTCAATTCTTCCACAGAAGATGTAGAGCAGCAGCAAAGCCGCGTGTGCACGGAAATATTCTTAAAGAAACTGAACCTGACCTGGACAGCTCTTGCCCCATCGCAGTGCCCAGTTAAACTCCAAGGTCTTTTCCAGTCCCACCACAGTGCCCACACAGCCCTCAGGGGCCCTTCCCAGAGGCCTACTTGCATCCCCTCTGCTTTTTGTCTGAGATACTACTGCTCAGGACCCAACTCCTAATTTTTCCTTTACTGCTGTTGCGTACAGAGCACCTGTATCACCTGGATACTGGTGTTGAAAGCCAGCTCAGTTGACTCTAGAGGCAGAGGCAAGAGGTGCTGGGCTCACATTTTCAGAGAGTTTGGGGACCCTCCTGTGAGGTTACAAGACAGCCTGTGGCATCTGGGGGAGAACACACTCGGAGGTTTTGCAGACCGGAGCACTGTTTTGACTCCCCTTTGTGGATACCAGGGCTGGAGTGCAGTCCTTTCTCCCACTGCCTCAAGAAACATCACCCTTTTCAGAAGGCATGAAGACCTCAAATGCTGATGGATGTGCTGACAGCCAGAGAACCTGCTCTTGTTCAGCCTGAGCTGTTTTCCAGGTTGTTTACAGTCACACTCCTATGCCAGCCCCATTCCTCTCCCCACTGAGCCTACTGAGAGTTAATGATACTTCTCTTTGTTGGACTCAAAGCTCTGATGTATAAAGTAGTTTGGGAGAATAGAGCTGATAATTAATGAAGTTGGGAAGACAGGCTGTGCCCATATGTGTGTGGGATGTGTGTGTGTCTGTGGCATCAGTAACACACTCATCCAAACTCCCATTGTGAATAATTTTCACGCCTGTCAGTCATGTCATGCCTTGCATTTCTCCTTGCTGCAAACAGACACGCTTTACCAGTTGATTTAAAAGCTCCACCTTCGGAGAGCAGCCTTGCCAGCAAGACCTAAAAGCATTGCCATTGGCCACCTCTCTTTGGCACCCTCACACCCTGCAGAGCAGCCCCAGGGATGGTGTCAGTGTGGTTTTAGGGGTGGAGGATGGGGAATAAAAGTTTTGCATGCAGCTTAACCATCACCTTCATGAGCCTGTAAAGCTCGATGCCTTCTGCCTCAGTCTTCTTTCCACAGCCTGGCAGCAGCCTCATCCCTTCTTCATTCTCATCACTGCTCCCAGGACTCTTTTAAACTCAACCACGCACTTCCAGATGACCGAGTTATATATAGCAGCAGAATGCCACCTTCTGTCTTGTTCTCCATATTGTTAGCAATGCCTCAGCCTGTAGCCTGAGCTGTGGCGGTCCCCTCAGCATGTCAGCCTACCATGTGCAGAACCTGGAGTGGGGCATCTCTGAGCTCTGCTCTCTGTGGCAGCACCAATGCCAATATGCCACCTGCCCGCGTGCTATCTGGCTATTCCCATGCAGTAGCTGTTGCAGGCAGTTGCTGGGACCAGCATACCCCAGCAATCCCCCAGCACCTCCCGGACTTGTGCCAGGCCCTACAACAACCTGTGTTCACCAGCTGTCCAGTCCCATGGAGTAGCTGGGGGGACAGGAGCACAGGCAGCTGTCTGCACAGTAACACAGCTCCTGCATGACAGCTGCTCTGAATCCAGCAGGATATGGAGTGATGCCCCCAGGACCCTCCT
>PPHD01024704.1:0-12031 GCA_002909625.1 Bambusicola thoracicus
CCCCCCCCCCCCCCCCCCCCCCCCCCCATCCCCAGGCAGCTCGGTGCTTGGAAAAGCACTGCGTCCTGCACCTCCAGCACACTGCTGGGCCCCACAGCAGATGGGGACGGTTCAAAGGTCCGAGGCAGGGCTCACACACACACGCTGGGGTTTTGTTCCCTCCCAGGCAGATAAAATTAAACACCGCCACTCCGTGTGTCCTTCCCAGACCAGAAGAGGAACTCGCAGCGCACTCAAAGCCAAACAAACTCTTCCAACAGTGGAAAATACTACGAAGTTAACGTGAAAAAATAAAGAGGACGCAGATGTCATGGCCAAGGCTCGGGGCCACCCACGCACCCACAGCCTCAGCTCCTGCCTGAAGCCCCTCTTTGCTGCAAGGGGAGGGAAACGGATGTACAGAGAAGCTGCAAAGTGACAGCACAACATTTCACTTTCTATCACCTCCTGCAAGCCACGAGTTGCTCCAGAAAGAAGGAGATGCATGGATACAAACCTTGGACTGTTTTCTGCTCTCCTTTTTGTTGGGGCTTCTGGGGATCTTACAAGAGAGGGATGGAGTATCAGCAGGACATACAGGTGCCTGGGGTGGAGCTGAGCCTCAGCTCCATTGGGGCCGTGCTCACTATCCCTATGCCATGGGGTCGCCACTGCTGCCCCCAGGACCCGGGTCACACTTCCCAAGGTCACAGCTAACGTGGGGTGGTTGCCCTCATGGAAGAGACCGTGAGATGTGATTCCAGCTAATGGAGGGATGGGGGTTTCGCTCACAGCATCCTGCTGTGCTGTACCCGACACCAAACACTCTGCCCTCATCCTGCTGGGCTGCACTGCATCCACAAGAGGAGTTCACGCAATGCAGACCTCTTCCTAAACTTCCCAGTACTGAAACCGAGCATGGAGGTGTTCTTCCTCTGACTGCAACCCAAACACTGAGCACAGAGCATCCCCCCAACATGCATCCCCTCGGCCCCCTTCTCAGCCCCCAGCACAGGGACAGGTGATGGCCAGATGAAGGGAATGCCAGCCCTTTGCACACTTCCTTTCAGCCATCTGCTCGCCGACACTCCGATTGGGTCGGTCCCGAGCGAGCTGGCATGGGTGTTATCTCCAATGCCAGCATCACATATCTGGCTGTCACATGCCCTCCTCTCATGCAATAGCTGCAGACAGAGGCATCTTGCAGATATCCTCGCTTTAAATCAGATTAATCACAAGCTACTTAACGGAAACCACTGTGTTTCCCATGGTAATTCCCATGAAGACAATACCCATTGCTGCTGCATTACGTTACCGTGAGCTCAGCCGCCTACAGAAGGAGAGCCCCAAACTTCATGAAAATACTGGGGGACCCCAAACCAGACAGCATGCGCCAAATTACCAACCACAGCACAGCCCAGCGGGCAAGCAGCACTGCAACCAGGAATTGGTAGTTACAGCTGAACAATAAAGAGAACTGAGAAGAAAAGGCAGGAGCGGTAAATGAGCCATACGTAACGAGAAAGGGGGATCCAGTCATCGGCCACACGCTGCTTATTGTACGCTCAGACTCTGCTGTGAAATGTCAGCACACACTGAGCCCCTTATAATGCACAACAAAGCAGTGCTGATGCCAAGGGATCGCATGGGACATGCTGGGAAGAGCCCACCACTGTCACCATCACCATCACCCACGCAGCCCCCGGCTCAGGGAGCTGATTGTTTGGGTTCTGTTTGTTTGGGGCAGGGAACAAACCAACCCCAACCGACTGAGCAAGAGCAAAACTAATGCAAACCAGTTGCAGAGTCAGCGACATAAGTGCCATCTCCTGGCTGTCAGGGCTGTGTTTGAATCGGGATGAAAGCACACGGGATGATGCAATAACAACTTCCAGGCCACTGGAAGTAGGACAATGTGGCAGTGCTGGCTGCTTGCGCCCTCAGTGCCACGAAGCATGAGGCAGCTTGCAAAATAACGTGTCCTCAGGATGCCCGGACACCTCACACGTCTGCCTCAGTGGCTGCAGGACTTCACACCCCTGAGCCAAGGCACACCTGGAGGCAGCGGCTTTTGTGCAGCATCCCAGCCCTGGAGGTGGCTGCTGTGCTGGTGGCACCTCACCAAGAAGCGGCCACATGGGATCGGCCCAAGGATGGGGCCTCGGCACAGGATGTCCTTGAGAGCAGGACAGCACGGGGCCTTGGGTGAAGTTAAGTGAGGCATAAGGCCACGCAATGCTCCCAGTGGTGTGATGGGGACATCCTGTTGGATCCGCTGTGCCGTGGCAGGGGGGACACGACCACGTGCAGGGACGGCATAGGGGAGGGCACAGGGTGGGGGGACACGAGCATGACGTCCTCGGATGTGGCACGTGAAGGTGGCCCGGGGGGACAGCACGGGACACCCCTGACCGTGCAAACGGGGACAGCCCGGTGAGAAACTGGCACGGGGGCTGCGGGGCAGCACGACCCCTCTGCCGTACCGGGGGGGCCAACCCCGCTGCCAGGCACCGACCCGCAGGGCCGTGCCCCCCCGCCACCCACCTGCCGAGGACGCGTCCTCTGCTCCGGAGCTGCCGTCGCTGCCTCCCTCGGGGGAACTGCCGCAGGGGGCGGCGGGGGGCGGGCGGCGGCGCGGCAGGGCCGGGGGGCGCGGGGGGGCGCGGGCCAGGGCCGCCTCCAGGTACAGCACCTTGAAGCGCTCCTCGGCCAGAGCCCGCTGCAGGCGCCGCAGGTGCCGGCGGCATCGCTCCAGCTCCCGCTCCATGGCCCGCACCGAGCCCAGCTCCATGCGGGGCGCCGGCTCCCCCGGGAATTCCTCTTGCCAGTGTCGGGCAAAGTCCGCCCGAGCCGCCGCCGCCGCCTCCTCGCCCGCTGCCATCCCCGGGCTTCCCCGCCGCCTTCCTCCTCCTCCTCCTCCTTCCGCCCCCCACCACCACCGCCTCGGGCCTGACGTCGGCTCCCGCCCGGCCCCTCCGGCCCGCCCCCGGCCGCTCCTCCTCGGCACGGCCCCGACGGGGCGGGAGCAGCGCTGCCACCGCCCTCCGGCACCGCCCGGCCCGGCCCAGAGCGGCTCTCCGCGGCCGGAGCTCGGCGTCCACTCCTGGCACACCGGAGGAAGCCACCCCCAGGCTAAAGGAGCCCCACTGCGGTAGCGTTGCTGGCACAGCATTCCTGTACCAGCGGCCCTTCCTGCTCAGGATGTAACCTGGGGTCTCCCCTGGAGCTCCTGACGTGTGTTAGAAGGATGCTGGGAGGGTCGCGTACCTGCAGCTGGTCCGAACCCTTCCTGGTGAGGGGTCCACTTTGCAGCTCCTGACATGCACCAGGAGGATGCTGAGATGAAGCAGTGCCTGCTGCCAGCAGCATCAGAGCAACGAACCAAGTGGCACAAACCATCCCACGCACTACAAGGAGCTGCTTCTCAGCCAGCAAGAAGTGAGCCTCAATGGCACTGAGTAGCGTCCGTGCCACGGAGCTGCCCTACCACAGCCCATGTGCTGGGTTTATGGCCATCAGCATCCCCAGGCTGGTGGTGCTCTGATGATAACACCTGGCACAGCACTCTGATGGTGACACCTGACTTGTTATCACTGACGATGACACCTGGCACGGTGCACAGTGCTTTGCTCCCCACGCCCCACACAGGAATGGTGTTTCCCTTTCACCACAGGAGGGAGGTGTGGGTGACTCAAGGTGGTGACTCACAGCCCGTGTCCCTTGTTGCTACCTGGCTGTGGCCCAGCAGGAAGAAGGCACCCTGTTCATTTACGCACGATCCCAGGAAGTGTTGCAACAGCCGCCTCCTCCATCCCCATGGTGGCTGCTCCTGTCCCCATGGTGGCTGCTCCTCTGTCACCCAGCTGGGCTTTGGAGCTCCTCCTGGCACAGCCTCCCCTTGGAGACAGTGTGGCAGAGACTCCCAGAACACCCCTCTGTGCTGTGGGGCCAGTGACAGAAGTGACACTGGAGCCCAGGTGAGGAAAGTGCCCAGCAATGCCCTGTCCCATGCTAGAGAGGCAGCCCATCCCCAGTGCTGAGACCCCTTACAGGAGGTGGAGGGGGTGCCATGAGCGACTGATTTATGTGTGGCGACAGATAATTACAGCCCTTCCATCACCTGCCATGCAGACAGCCCAGCACAGCTTTACACCGCATTTCTGGCTGCCCATCCCAACCCATAAATCTCCCCAACGCAAAGCGATAAATCAGGGGGGTTGGGGGAGCAGCCCCAGGCAGGTATCTCTCCCCACCTGCCCACCCAGTAATGGGCACGTAGGTAGGAAATGTCCAGGACGAGGTGGGGACACCCGGCGGGCTGTGCTAATTACAGGCGGCAGGTGGCATCCGACGAGCTGTGATTTATGGGCCGGTCCTTCCGAGAGCTGAGGCTGAGTCCCTGCAGGGCTGGGGCCAGCAAAGCTTCACGTCTATTCCTGGGGCTCTGGGTGGGATGAGGGTACCGCAGGGGCCGTGGGCACATCTATGTGCTCAGCGCCGTGTCAGCTCTGTGTGCATGGCCCAACCTCCTGCACCAACAAAGCATCCCCATAGCATCACAGAGTGGCATTTCCCTGAGTCTCTGGCATCAAATCGCCCCCCACACAATTAAATAGCTTTTTGTTCTCGGGCTGGGCTTGCAGCTTGCAGGGACTGAGGGACCAGAAAGCCACTGGGAGAACAGGAGGGTCATGGTGAGCACAGGTGGGTGCTCAGAGCTATTTGCAAGCTTCATTTCCCTTTGAAGTCCCACTGCCTCATCCTCCCCGCTCCCCGAGGCTCTGGTTCCTGATTTATGGGGTTCCTGAAGCAGTGGCACCTAAATTAGCTCCCACTTCAAAGAGCCAAGAGAGGAGAAGGGCAATAGACAAATAGCCCCGCTAATTGTGGCCATTGATCAACCCCACTGCGGGATGATCAGATAAGGGATGGATAAAGGGGACCATGTCCTCCCAGGGCTTGGCTTCTGAGCCGGTAGCCCCAACAATTTGTCACAATGACTCTCCAGGGCCATTTTTCAAAACATCCTTACCCGGTGTGCAGAAGGGCATTTAGCAGCTGCTCTCTAATGAAAAGGTGGGCAAAGAGGCAGGGAATGCAACCGCAAGCTGCCCAACCCTCCTGATGACCCTCCACCCCATGGCGGGAGACGTGGGGAACAAGGAGATTCAGGAAACAAGCTGTGGAGAATAGGGAGACTTGAGGTGCAAGGAGCATCATCTTCTCCACCAACAGCAAACGTGGGGCAGGCCCAGCAGCAGGAAGGCAGGAGGCAGGCAGCGCTTCAGCTCCTTTGCCACCTGCCCGGTGATGTGGCACTGAGGGACAAGGTTAGTGGGCACGGTGGGGGTGGTCTGGGGCTGGACTTGGGGATCTGAGAGGTCTCTAAGTGGGAGCATCCCCTGGGCAGGGCCGGCACCTGGGGGCTGGAATGGAGCCACGTGACGGCGGTGGGGTTTTTAGGGCCGGCTGCCTGACCCCAGAGCAGTGTGTGGCAGCCGTGGGGGAGACAGGACCACAACAGCACCTCGCCCTGTCCTGCTCACCACAGCCATGTCCCGAGCAGCTGCAGCACAGCTGGGAGAGCTCGATGGCTCAGAAGAGGAGCTGGAGCGGGGGGCTGCACCGCGAGCATGCTGCAGGCAGGAGATGTGGATTCCTAAGGGGAGGGATGCAACCGCCTGCCTGGGAGACACCGAGGAGATGAAGGTGAGGAAGAGGAGCAGGCCGGCACGCTCCAAGGCCAGGAGGATGGCAGCCAACGTGCGGGAGCGCAAGAGGATCCTGGACTACAACCAAGCCTTCAATGCCCTGCGGCTGGTCCTTAAGCACGACCTTGGAGGCAAGAGGCTCTCCAAAATCGCCACCCTCCGGAGAGCCATCCACCGCATCGCCGCTCTGTCCCTGTCCTTGCACTGCTGGCCCTGCACCCACTCCGAGTGCCGCAGGCAGGGCATGAGGGACGGCCGCCTCGTGCCCCCCAGTGCTATGGGTTATGGCTGCTATCCCCCCGAGAGCCAACTCCAGTGCTACGAGAGCCCGCAGGAGGATCGCGCAGCAATCAGCCCTGTGTTTTACCAAGCGGGGAGCCAGCAGAAGCACACCAGCAACCCGCAAGCCATCCCGCTTGCACTGCTCCCCTGGCAGCTGGGGGGGTTGCAGAGCTCTGGCTTCCAATGCCTCCCCATCCACTGAGCCATGGAGCGGGGAGGGCGAGGCAGTGCTGGGAAGGTACCAAAGCGGGGAGTGGGATGGGACTCTGCGTGGGAGCGGTGGGACGTGGAGCTCAGCTGCAGCGCCGTGAGCCCAGCAAAGCCTGGGAACTCAGAGCTGGGAAGCGTGGAGGAGGTTGCTTTCTGCTCGAGAAACGGCCAGCTCTGCAGTTTCTTTTCTTGTGAGGTTTCTCTGCTGGAAATGGTGACAATTATTTATTCTCTTTTGCTTGCTTTGTGAGAAAACACGACTTAAAAACCCAGCATCGGGGCACTGGCTGTTACTGTGTGCGAGGTGGACAGATGGTGCGTGTGGATCACACTAAAGCCCCTGGCTCTGGTTCCAGCTGATGAATTAGGGGAGCAGGGGCTGGGAAAGGTTAACGTGGTTGTACTTTTAATGCTAAGCCCATTGGAGCACATATTGGTGCCCATTCAGATTTGTAAGCCTGGACCAGGAGGGAAGAGAGACAGATGTCTGCTTTTGGAAAGCCCGTGCTTCCTCCTGGTGACTGCAGAGTGGCTCTCTGGGATGCTCTGGTACCGAGCTCCTGGCTGGGGATGGGGGGGGGGGCTCAGCCCTCAGCTCCTCGTGTGCCAGTCCTCCTCTTCCCTTAGTCCCAGGGTGGGGTGGGGAAGCTGGGAGATAAAACCTGGCAGAGGAAAGCCCGTAGCAGCCAGGAGAGAGAGCTCTCTGCTCAGCAACGGATCCTCCTCCAAGCGCTGCCGGTGTGAGACATCTTGGCTTTCATCTCCAGCAGATGTTCCCCTTTCCAGGAGGGCTGCAGCTATGGCTGCTGGAGAATCCTATGTCTCCCATCAGCATCCCCTGCTATGGAGCGAGGCTCTGCCCGCATCCAGTGTTCATGCAGCGGGGTGTGAGCTCAGGAGCACCAGGACCCAGAGATGTGAAAACCAAACCCACGCCCACCCTAGCACTAATCAATCCCTCTTCACCGCAATTCTATTTTCAGTTTTTACCCCACATTTTGGTGTTAAAGCAAAAACGGATGGAAATAGATGCTCGGAGAGATGAGAGCAGGGGGAAGGCGGAACCCTTCAGCCCATCGAGGCTCTCAGCTTCACGGTTACAGAATGCAGATCCCTATTCCGTCCGGAGGCTGCGGGGTGGGGGGGTGCTGGGGAGGGGCGGAGGACAGCGGCTCTTTGGGTACCCGCGGAGTGACAGCGGGAGCGGGGCGGACCCGCAGGTGGCACTCCGCGCCCGGGAATCCCCCGGTAAAGCGGGGAGGGAGAATCGGGAGCCGGTGGCGAAGAGCCGCCGTTGGAAGGCGCAGCTCGGTGGGCTGCCACCATCCTCCCTCCCGCCCCTCGCACCCGCTGCTGCGCCCGGGGGATCCGAGCGCGGGGGGCTCCGCGGGGCGGGACGGAACCGCGCGGGGGGGGTGGGTGGGAGGATCCCGCGGGGGATTCCCCTCCCGCCTCAGCCCTCCGCATCCGGGCGAGCATCCCCTCCTCGGGAGGAACCGGGCCAACCCGGGGGCGGCGCGCTGCCCCGCTCCTGCCCCGCGGGCAGAGCCCCGTTGGCCCCTCCTCCGGCACGGCCTCCCGCGGGGCGCCGAGCCCCGAGCGCAGAGCGGCGGCGGCGGGGCGAGCTCCGAGCCCGCTCCGCCGGGCCATGGCGAGCGGCGACGTCGCGCCCGCGGGCTCGGGCTCCGGCTCGGGCTCGGGCACGGTGCTGCCCAGCCGCCTCCAGGAGACCGAGAAGCTGCTGGCGGCCACCGAGGGCCGGGAGGGCCTCCGGGGCTCCAAATCCTTCACGGCCGCGTTGGCCGGCGAGGCGGAGCGCAACGGGCACGGGCTCTCCTACAAGTCGGTGTCGGTCGGGCATCTGGAGGCGGCCCCGCTGTCGCCGTCCCGGCTCAGCCTGGGCAGAGCCTCCTCCACCGCCACCAGCACGGCGGCTCCAGACCAGGGCCGCCCGCGGGACTACCTGGTGCTCGCCATCTTCTCCTGCTTCTGCCCCGTTTGGCCCATCAACGTGGTGGCCCTCGTCTTCTCCATCATGGTGAGTGCGGCCCCGACGGGCGGCACCGGGCTGCGGCGCTGTCCGCGGTGCTGCGGCGGCTCGGGGAGGGGAGCGGTCGGGCGGGGCTCGGAGCTCGGGCTCGGAGATCGGTTCTTGGGGCTCAGGGCTCGGATCTCGGGGCTTAGAGCTGGAATGGCGGGGCTCAGAGCTCGCTCCTTGGGGCTCAGAGCTCGGAAGGGTTGTGCTGCTGCTCCCATACCTCGACTGGGGCTCTCTGGATCTGCTCACGGAGGAATGGAGCGGGGCAGCCCGGGCTGTGGGATTCGGGATTTAGGATGTGCGGTATGGGATTTGGGATGCGCAATGTGGGGTTTGGAAATACGGGGTTTGGAATTCGGAACGCGTGGTTTGGTATTTGGGATGTAGGTTCATTCAAGATGTGGGATTTGGGATGCGGTTTGAGGCACGCCCTGCCCTGACTCCATGCCCTCTCCTCTTGCGGTGTCCATGGGCAGCCCAAATTCCCAGCTGGGATGGAGCAGCGAGGCACGGACGAGGGCTCTCCCACTCTCCACCCCTTAGCAGCCCAACCCAACCCTGCAGCACCGGGGGGACCCGGGCAGGGGGCTCACTCATGCCCTCAGAGACTTGAAAGGGAGGAAGGCTGCACCTGCAGCTCCCACAGTTGTCCCAAAAAAGCAATTTTCTCCATTAAATATCCCCCACACCTCAGCAAACACACCGACATCAGAGCAGGGGAGAAGAAAGGCAGCCGCCTCCCACTTGTCTCAGCGGAGCCTCGCGAGCACGGCCACCCCCTTCCCCTGCTGCTGCACAGCCCCCGGCCACCCTCCCCACCATGCGTTTGCAACAGAGGCAAATCTCATCTTTGAAAACGCTCAGGGAAAGACATCCCCTTCTCTCCACCCAAAATACAGAGGCGTCATTCCCCCATAGCACAGAACCAGGGACGTGATGCTGCCTTCAAACCCATGTGGCACCCAGGTACCCCTATGCTGGGGGGTGGGCAGCCTACCCGCAGTGTGCTGACTTCCCTCTAGCTCCGCAATTGTGTTTTTTCCTTTCCCAAGTCAACGCTTTTTTGCACATGAAAGCTTTGCTGGGCAATAAGCGGCAAGCAGAGAGGGAAGCGAATGAATGCTTTGTGGAGTTAGTGTCTCATAAATCATGCTTTTTTTCCAAATGCTGCTCTCAGATCCCCATGGGGCCCAGGACCAGGGGTGGGGAAACAAATAGGCTCCAGCCCCCAGGCCTTTCCTGCTCCTGGTGGTCTTGGGGAAATGAGCAACCTGGAGGCTCCTCCAGTGCTCCTGGGGTGCACCTGCTTGTAGAGGAGCAAGAATCCCATGGGAGTGCAGAGCTCACCCAACAGCGCCCAACACCAGGAGCAGATCGGGGGGAGCGAAGCAGAAAGTGAGAACCCACACCGGGTAAAACAGAGTGCCCCAAATCCGTACTGCTGCTACAGAGTGGTGTGGGAGAAGTCAAACTGTGTGTTATTCATGTAAATGGTGCATTCATCTATCTCAGTCTGGCGGTGATTTATACCTCCCTTGGAATGTTTTCTTCAACCAAATGCAAGTGTGGAGGATTAATGACTGATTCTGAGTAACGGGTGGCACTCAGCAGAGCACATCCAAAGCCAGTTCATAAACGGAGAGAGGCTGCGGCCATTCGTCTTTCTGTCCCTGGGACTGGCACAGGATGGCTCTCCTGATGGCACTCACCTGGCTCCATGCATTTTGCTGTGGGTCCCTTCCAGCCCCAGCTCTGTGCTGGGCTGTGTTCCCTAAAAGCTTCCCCGTGACACCAAGTCCCTTAGCACCATGCTGGCATGTTGCCCTCTGGGGCTCCTCTGCGTCTCGATTAATAAAGAAAATGGTCATGGTTTTATGGAGAAAGAAAATCATAGGGTGGCTGATAGGAAGCAGCTATAATCAAACAGTTCCAATGAATAATATATGTGCAGTACCAAATGCTTGCTAAACACGCCACGCTGATGCTGATGTATTTTTCAGAATTGTTCAGGATAAACGATCACTAAACACTTCCAGAAGCTGTAGTGATAAATATGTCGAATCTGTTAGCCCATATATTTTCCTTGGAAGACAGCTAGAGCTGCAAATATGTTTCACCGCAATCTAACCCACACCCTGCAAAAACATTACACTTGGTTACAAACATCTGAGCCTATAAAAATCCCAAATGCCGGGAGCTGTCAGTGAGCAGCTCAGGGACCCCATCAATCCCTGCATGGCTGTGTTCTCCGCTGTCCCTCTGCACCATCCCATGGGGCTGCATTTCCTCCCCTCCTGCTCTACAATGCAAACAAGCTCTTGGCTGCCTACCACTGATTCTGGGGGTTGTCTGCCAGGTGTGCTGTACCAGAGGGAATGAGGTTTTGAGCTCAGCACCAGTGCAATAGTTCGGCCATGTGATGCCAGATTGCTGTTTATGGGGTGATGCAAGCTGAGGGCAGTGTAGGTAATGGAGCTGCATGGAGTTGGAGCTGTGCTGGCTCTCCCAGCTGCTCGTTTTCTTTTGTTTTCAATACAAGAAAGCTCACACATGGCGCAGTGCATCTGAGATGCGCATTTTTGGAAAGGAAAGTGCAATTGTTTGATACTTTTCCATCCTTAATTCTTACTTCTTCTTTGCCCACGTTGCTTCTCTCCCCTATGCCCTTTCCCCACTCCAAGCCTCCCCAAACAGCTGAGAACACTACCAACGGGCCTTACAGCTCCTTATCCTATTTCCCTCCCTCCCAAACCCTTCTCAGTTGGTTCTGCTGAAGGCTCCATCTCCAACTCTCAGGGCTCCCTCCACCCCCCTATGGACCCCAGGCCACCAGTGACTGCCTTCCCCATCCCAGCCCCCAATTAATGAATTACTTCAGGGACCAAAGTCCCAAATTCCAGTTGTTATTTTTTTTCCATAAAAGCTCCAGAGAGGGGTGGTTGTTGCTGGTCAGTGCTTCCCATCCCAGCCTGGGGACCTCTCACCCAAATGCAGACCTGAACCCATTCATCGCCATCCTACCCATAGGGAGCAGGGGACAACCAATTGGCCAAGACCCAATCCATGTCCCTTGGTGACGCAGCTGCTGAGTTTTGGGGGTGCAGTCTCTCTCAGGAGCCTCTCTCTATGCTTCCCCCCAGTCACGGAACAGCGGGCAGCAGGGGGATATGGACGGAGCCCGGCGCCTGGGCCGCATGGCCCGCCTGCTCAGCATCGTCTCCATCGTGCTGGGGACCATCATCATCGTGCTCTACATCTCGCTCAGCGTCCGAGGTAACATCTCCTTCTCATTTCTCTGACTCAAGCAGAGACCTCTCCTTTTTCTCCCCTGTCCATGGGGCTCCTTGGGCAGTTTATGGGACACCCCTGCCCATAGGACACATCATTCCCACTCAGCACGAGGCACTGAGCACTGCTATGCTGGGCTGATATGTCCACCACCAACAGCACACATGCACTACGCCCCAGAGAAGGGGCTGCTTGCAGCAGGAGTAGGACCAGAATTTGATGTCCTCCTCTACTATCCCGTATAAGATCCCTCAGACAAAAAGTATTTTGGCTATAACCCAAGGACTTACCTTAGTGAGGCTGAGGTGGGTTTCTGTAATGGGATAAAAACAAAGGGACTGTGGCCACGACTCAGCCTGCCCAGTAGTGCCATCCCTGCGTGTGTGAGGACCTTCCCAACCACAAAGCCACCTTCTCAGAGCACCTGGGGACATGGGAATGTCACATCTCACCCACTCCATGACCCAAACCCCAAAGGCATCAGGGGCGCCTCTGCTGGAAGCTGCCCTAAGACCCTCTTTCT
>PPHD01024705.1:0-12030 GCA_002909625.1 Bambusicola thoracicus
GTTCTCTCCAGGCTTTTCAGTGGGAGACTACACCATAACGGCAAAAGCTAGGATTGTGCTCTCAAAGTGCAGCAGAATTCATGTTTGATGGTTCTGAACAAGTTACTAATTTTCAGCAGCCAGTGTATTCAGTGCATTATCTTATATTCAGAGCCAAAATACAAAGTGGATGTTACAGATGGTGATATGCAAGCTTTTGGAAAGATGCTGAATGCCTCCATCCCTAGCTGCAAACGGCTAGCTAATTAATTATTGCACAGTGAGTGCTTGATTATGAGGCAGTGGAAGTTTACAGAATTAGCTTTTGTTTCTGGAATAAAAGCATTCACCGTAGCTTTTAAGCTGTTTATTCACTGAAATTTAGCTACAGAACAAGCACAGTGCATTCTGAAAGCTGCCTTCAAAGCAGTGGTTAAATACTAAAGAGAGATCATGGCTGATACCATCTGCCCGTGGATGACTCTGAAATTCCCTCCTAAGGTGAAGTTCTTACAGGGCCTGTCCACGCAGTGGCAAAGCTGCCAGCCTTGGTGCTTTGGTTCTGCAGGTGACCAAATGTGTAGTAGAGAAAGGATGACTGCTCTCTGGGCAGGGGAAGTATCCAGAGAAAGGTCAGAGGGGTAATTCTAATTCTTACTTGCTTAGCAATATATATATGAGGAAAATGAAAGTCGATACAGCCAAATGATTGTCCAGAGCCATAGGCCATAAGGTTAGAATATAAACTGTGTCAATATTAACTGCTCTTAATGGAAACGTTGGTTGCTGGGGCAAAGAAGCAGAAGGTGTGCAGGCAGGCAGCGGGATGAAGGAGAGAACCAGCAAAAAGAAAGGGGGTTTATGGGCACTGTGCTGCCCAAAGCAGGTCAGGGAAACAGAGTGTGGTGTAATTGCCTTGTAAATAAGAAAAACTGTGTGGAGGAAACAGCAGCTTTACCACCAGTTTTTTTCTCCTTAATGATAACAGTCCACGAGATCTCACTTTTTGGATCCCTGGTGGGGCAATAAGGATCCTACCACCAACAGCAACGACTGAAGCAGAATTCAGAGAACCTGTGCTGCTAATCTGGAGATCAGCCCGCTGTGTTTATTCTTGGTGAAGGATCTATAGGCTGCTTTCTGAAATACCGAGTCTGCCTCCTTCTGAGAAAGTTTCTTGGCTTTCCATATATCATTACAGACACTGAGGGCTTGTTTGCATTTGCTGGAACTGTATTTTATTAGTCTGGTTGGTTTTCTTAATGGAAACAAATATTTTGAAGTGGTTAATTTACAAGAATAAATATTATTCATCAGGTTCCTGAAGTCCCCAAAGTAAATAATACAGACATGGTAAAGGCCAGATCTGCTGTATTAATAATTGATGTTTGGCTTCCTCCTAGCTCAACTGTAATCTATTTATCCTGCTTTGTAAAAGTGCAATTAGGGCTGAATTATAGTAATCAATACAGCAGCAGCTTTTAGAACCAGGGAACATAAATAGAGGGAAATTTTGCACAGAGGAAGTTTTTGAGGCATATTGCAAAAACTAACTTAATTGGATGGAATTTTAAATGATTGCAAAGCAGATTAAATTATAATTGATATGGAATTTTTCAGAGATTCTTTCTTTAACCAAAACCAACTCCTAACAGTTTGAATGAAATTATTTCCCTTCCTTTTCCTGATGTTGTGGTTCCCAGTCAGCCCATAAACTAAGGATGTGACTGGGAAAGTGCTGTTTTCTTTTACTTATCCAAACATCTATAGTATTTGTGTGCAAGTAAAAGGAAGATGCATCTTCCCTTAGTAGTTCATTTACTTGAGATTAAAGATTCTCTGGAGCCAAAGCCTGGCTCTGGTGCTGGGTCTTGCCAAAACCCATGTTGTGCTCGTACTGTTGGAGGGAAGCTGCTCTGGGTAGTTGGACACCAACACTCCTCCGCAGGGACACGAGCTGCTGGTGGGGCTGGAGCTGCAGGAGGTGGGGAGCAGGGTCTGGAGCTGGTTGGAGCTACTGGGAGGCTGTCAGTGCAAAAGCACAACACCCAGTGATTGCTAGTATTAATAATTATCATTGTATTCATCTCCTCATGAGCACTATGATGTCTGAGGTGAAACTAAGTGCTTTCAGTCATTTAGAGTGTAGTGGCTCAATAACGTATTCCCTGGTGTGTCTTTTGGGCTTTATGCAATGACTGTAAAAGTATAAAATGAGTTTAATTAAAGGCAGAGACTGATTTTATCAAACAAATGCACCAAGTAAATAAAGAAATGCAGGACGATTAAAGTGTTGGTCCAAATTTTCAAGCACAATTTCAATTTTATTGGAGAAATTAAAAACCAAGCTGTCTGTTAATTGATGCAGTTCATTTTTGATTAATGCTGTTAATTTTGATTTCTGTGGAGGCAGAAGGGTATTAAATAGGGGCTGCCAAATGATCTAGGTACAAGAAGGGTCTGTTTAAGCTGAATTGGAAGGAGATGCTTGCTTGCTTGGAGCTTTACACACTTGAACAAGGAAATTAAATAAGCTGCATATTCACCTGGGAAGCATTAGCTTGTCACTGTGTAATGTGTGCATTGCTCTGCTTGTGCATTATGTTTTAATAATGCTTCCATCTTCCTCATAAACCATATTGTCTTCTAATGCAACTTACGCTAACAAGCCTATTGTGAGCAGCATATACCGTAATTATTTCCCTTTCCTTCTGTGGTACAATATGCCTCAGATTCTGCGTGTAGAAATGCACCTTCATATAGTATTATAATGTGCATTGATTTTTTTTTTTTTTAATTTTTTATAAGCGTAATGAAATGATCTCCTTTCACATAATAGAACAGCATAACGCCCATTGATTTATTGCTGTACCTATTTACATTGGCTTATTAGAAAGGTGCTTCCAATGCATAAGCAAATCCCTGAGGTGCTTCTGGAAATAGCAGAAAGTGACTGGGCAGCTGTAAATATAGGGAATAGTGTTTTGTGAAACTCAGATACAGCAGAAAATTCCACTTAGGCTAAACTCCGAGCCCTCTCAGCCAGGCTGTGTTTCAGCTAACCACTGGGATAGCTGCTTGCAGGAGAACTTGGTTTCTCTTCATCCCTGTCCTGGTGGTTCTGTTCATGTGAAGAGGCAGAAGCTACAAGAAATCCTTCACTCCAGAAGGAGAACGAGGCAGTAGAGTTGGTCATCATTTTAAAGACTTTTCCAGAAGTGATATCTATTGAGTATTAGGAAACCATCAAGATGTTGCAGTGTACCTCCATGCCTCCGTACGTGCCTTGTCCAGAGGAGGGAGAGGCAAGCAAATCAACAGGCAAGTCATTCCTACAATAAATCTCTCCTGATTGAACTCGAGCACAGCACAGTATGCTACAGAAGAATGAATAAACTGACGATAATAACAGAAGCTGATTACATTGTGATGGGCAATAGCAGTAAATAGGCCTTATCTTGCACTATGAAATAGAAACTCATGGCCAAACAAATAAATCTAGATTCCCAGAGAGAACATTTTCAGCAATTTATGGGCAATGACCCTCAAAATTGTGTATTCAGAAAAAATAATTATTTTCAGAAGTGCAGCTTGGCCCTTAGTGCAGCTGAGAATAAGGTATTTGTGTTGCTCAATTGCACATGCAACCTATCATCAAATTTTCATCCCATTCAGAAAGGCTGGTGCTCACAATTGGATGCTGATCAGGACCTGTTCGCTTATTAGCATGTATACTTTCCTGCTCTTGCTTTGACCACCTATTCTCCCATCTTCCTCTTCATTCAGATAAATGACTTTTTATTATCAAGGGAAAAGAATTTTAAAGCATAGAAAATGTATTGGGGTCTAACTCTTTAAGGACTCATCTGAATAAGCTGCACTCCCACAGGTGTGCTCCACTTGTACTCCACACTGCTTGCTTTAATTTGTGGAGGATGGAGAACAAGCTGGTTTTGCTTTTTCACAAACTCCCTACATTTTAAACATGTTTGCACACATTTTTACCACTGGAAAGAGAAATATTTTGACAAATACTTGTTTCTTTGTGTACAAGTACATATTTTTGTGTAAAAAGTCTTGCTATTGCTAGTTATTTCAGCCTGTGTCAATGAAGCACTCAGGCAGGTACTTCACTGTCAGCAGTGTTTAGATTATACTGAATAGTTAGTTACTGACTGTTGGGATTTGGTGAGCTCTAGTATTCCTGGATTGCGAGAGGCTTATGTCTGTGCTTAATATTAAGCATGTTTTGATTCTTTGATTCTTTATCACAGAGGATTGCTATTCATGGTAATGCTCATTATATTTGTTCCTGAAAGAGCTTTAAAACTTAACTTTTTTTTCTTGTATATTCCATTAAGTATAAAATGTCTTTGCTCCACTCTTCTTCTGTCCTTTTAACAAAGTTCACTGACCTTTCACAAATCCTTAGAGTGCTTTCTTTTATTAATGTAAGACAATTAGTCATGAAACTCGTTGCTCTTTTTAATATACCTTAAAATGCCCAGAGCAGAGCACAAAGATCATGCCTCAGTAAGTTTGTGATTTATCAAGTTAGATGTTCCCTGCACATTTTAGTGCAGTAAGCATTCTTAAAGCATAGTGAATGTCTCATAAAAAAAAGCACAGAAAATGGATAGTTTGAATATATCAGCTACCAGGAGGATGACAGACCTTGGCAGAATAAAGACATCATCATGCATCTCAGGAGGATGATGAGAGTCTGGTTTCCCTCCTCCTTGTGCCATGTACATATCCATACCTGGGCTGGAGCTGTGGCAATACCAGCTGGGTAGGTGTAGATATATACAGGGAAGGGGAGCTCTCCTCGACCTTATGACTACTAAGACTCAATCCAACAACTGATCAACATTAGTTTTTTTCCAAAGCTTGAAAAATTGTTCTATAAATGTAAGAGGGTATCACTCTTGTTTCTTAGAGAGGCTTCACTAGAGCCATTTCAGCTCCAAAACTATGAAATAATTCATTTTTCTAATTAAAAGCATGCTATCAGTATCTGTAAGTCAGTGCAACTTGGGTGTTCCTTCCTCAGCTTGTAGTACAAGCTGAAAAACAAGCCTAAATGAGAAGAACTGTTATTCACTGGTAACTGAAGAAACAAAATAATTTATTCTAGAGAAGTATGAGTCTAATTTTCTTTAAAAGACAGAAAGAGGATTGAAATAAGTCCCAAGAATATTTTACAACCCAATCAGAAGAAAACATCAAAAAGCCCTAGTTCCAACATTATGCTTGCACAAATCAGTATGAAATATTAGTCTTTCAGTGTGTTTTTGTATCCTTTAAAAGCGACATGAAATATTACCACGAAATCAAGTAAAATATGCATCCAATCATCTTGTTACAGCAATAACAATAATTTGTGACGGCTGTCAAATACCTTACAGCTCTCAAATCTCAAGTCAAATCTTTCTCTTCCTTATGCGTAAATAAGTGTTGCTGGTCTGCCAGCTTATTTTGAGCAAGTAATGCTCATTGAAATCTCCCTCTTGATAAAGGTGCTGCACTAATTTCTGTCCAGCAGTGCATACGTAGCTTTTTAAGCACAGCGTTGGCATGGGTTGTTTTTTTTACCTAGTGATAAACGTTGAAAGGAGCATTTGCATATCAGTCATGAAATAGACACAGTGTCTTAAAATCCATGGAAAGTGGGAATGTGGGTTCTGTTGTGTTTTGGTTTGACTTGGTGCATGTAAAGGTGATCGTCTTCTGAAAATGAAACTCAAGAATCAGTTGAACTAGTTTCCAGCCAGTTGTGTTTTGCATGATACACATTGGGAGCATATCTTTACATTTGGTTAATGGGGAAAAAGAGGAGTGCTCCTGTGAAATCTGAAGTAGAGTAAAGCAGTGTTCAGTTCTAAGTTCCATCTGCCTTGATCTCGTGCGTTTTACAAATGGGAACAAACATTACAAATACAAAAGTTGATCATTATCATTCAGGTTTTCCCATTAAAGTGTTCAGAACTGACTTTTCCCATGAAAAGTTCCATAATTGATTCCTGTTTTAGGAAAAAAAACAGGATAGAAAAAGATTATCAAAGAGAAAGTGATGTCTGATTTGCGCACGGAGATACTGGTTCATTAAATACATCTAATTGTGTGTATCAGATAAATCTATATAAACTTTAATCTCTCTGAAGATGTACAGAAATAGACAAACTTCTAAAAGGTAAAGCTACATGAGAAAATTATAACTAAGTACTGCGTATTTATCAAAAAGCAATTAAATATCTTGGTTTGTTTATTCCAAAATTAACTTGGCACATTAATTTAACATGAAAAGAGTGATTTAATGAAATCTACAGAGAATTATTTTGCCCTTTGAATAAGTTATCTAAAATGCCATTTTATTATGCAAAGCTATGTAAAATAAATTGCATTCAAGCAGTGGTTCAGAAAGTAGCTTATCATAACCCAGTGTTCATAAAAAAATGGCATAAAAGATCTGGGGATCTCTGCTCTGCTTTCAAGATGGGAAAAATTAAGCAGAAATAGTCTTTCATTTGAAAACAGCTAATTTGACATGGAGATAATTATCTCGGTACTTTGAAATGTGATTAACTCTAATTATAGCCAGAAAAAAAACCTACGGGGAACAATGAAAACAAAATCTAAATGTGGAAGTGTGAGTGTGGACTGTCAAGTGCACGATTCACGTGACATAGCAGGTCTGATTTTCTGCTCTTGTAAAACAAATAAGCAATCATGTCCACAAACTAGAATTTTCTATTTGTACCCATATTTATCCCTCAGTATGAGAGCCAGATGAGCATTGCTTGGGGTAAATGACTCATTTTTCTAATGTGTGCATGCATGTGCATGAATGGTCACACATAAATACACACAAATTTTAACTGGCACCCAACTTAATGTAAATCTGGGATATTCCTGGTGTGCCTGTGGAAAATCACACGGTCCTTCTAGCAAGGTCATCGTGTTGGTTCCATTATAGGGGTGCAGAAAGGTGACCCCAACACCTGAGTCCCACAGTAGGAAATACTGTTAGTTGAAGGAACATTTTTCTTTTACCAAGTAAAAAAAAATCTTCCAATTTCATTTGATGATATGTTTGAAATGTGATGAATGATAGATAGCTATCATTATTCTAAATGAATGGGAGTCTTAGTCAGTGTTTGACTTCCTTTTACCTGAACTTAATAAACTGTTACTTTCACTACTGTTTTCTGACAGTGATAACCACGTGCAATTTCTGTATTGTGTTTAGTATTGCTATATTTGTTAAGCATTTCCCAGCATTTGTCATAAATCATAGGTTTAAACTGGGGATCATTCTCTTCTGATCCAGTGATAGATAGATGCAAAAGTACACTCGAAGAGAAAACGAGGAGGATTATTTGGTACATCATGTGCCAAAGGCAGTTCAGGAACTCTTCAGGGAAGGGAACTCTAGAAATCTGGCTGTCAGTACCCACTTGTGCATAGCTCACATGCATGTGGCATTTCAATCTTGATTATGGAAAATGGTAAATAGGATTATGGTTTGACAGTAACGTATGTTGTACAAAGTTCTATAACTTTTTCCCAAAGGATCTGGTGATTCTATTCCTCATGGGTGCTGGACAGTAAATGGGTTATTAATCTTTTGTGGCTTTTGAACAGGCAGTGGTGTGCTTTCTATTACAATTTAGCCCATTATCTCAAAATTGCATGCTGAGGTTGGTTTTCTTGGATAACTGCACTCTTTAACTTTATTTGTAAAAAACTGATTAATTTACATACAGAATTTGTTGACTGATATGTGAGCATGGAACATAGAACATGGCTTCTAGGCTTTGACCTGCCTGACCAAGAGGTGTTCTAGTTCTGTGTTCCAGTGCAGTCTGCTGGGGCCAGGAAGCCTGAGCCATTGTGTTGGGATCAAAACTCTACCTTCAAGTTTGCATTCAAGGCTCCCAGCTTTCTGATGATGGATGCCTTAATATCTGCAGAGGAAAAAGTAGGAAGGATGATGCCACAGGCACAGGAAGAGGGCTGTTACAGGGGTGTGCAATTAGACTGAATGAGGGAAAGGACAAAGTACCCAGGGACCAAATTAGACTCATTGCCAGGGTCCACTCAGTTACACAAAGGCAGATGAAAAATGGGGTGCTACTGAGTTACTGAGTTGCCATATGGAAGCTGGAGCATTAAATCCAAATCTTTGGTCATTCCCATTAATTGTTGAGGAAATCAGTAATTCCACAGCAGTTTTGCAATGAATAGGAAAAAAAAAACAAGCAAACAAACCTGAAGGCTTGGAGTAGTGTTTATTTAGTAAAGCTATTTCTGTTATTTAGTCTAGGGTAGACGCTACTGGGTATAGATAAATTACAGGATGTCCTAGACCTGTGCAGGACTGGGATGCTTTAGAAGGTGTTAAGAAAAGTACTAAAGAGAATCCTACTGTTTGTCTATCCTATTGAACTGATATTGTTGTATCTCAAGTGCCATTTTAACAGCAGTTTATTTGTTCTCTGCTCACTACAGTTATGGTAACTGAATGGATTAATTAGGTAGAGGCTGTTACGTGGCTGTACATTCCTCTTCAATTTCATATGGCTGCACTAAGCTGAGAGATCTCTATCAAAACTGTGCTGGTTTATCACACTCAGCTTGCCTTTCCCATGTTCTCATTTGCGTGTTTTTTTTGTTTGTTTGTTTTGTTTTGTTTTTGTTAAAGTAATACAAGCAAGATCCTTCCTAAGTTTTAGATTTAGTTAGAAAAGATCTGATACTGCACAAGTTGGTATTACAGTAACTGGGAATTAAATGCATGCTGTAAAAGGTGCGAAGCAAAAGACTGGTACTTGAAAAGCAGGGAAGATCTGAGTATTTGGATAGGTGAGCAGCTGTCCAAACCACACGGGCAGCTTTTCTGGCATTGAGGCATTAGCAAGAAGCTGGAGAACCACAGAAGGGAGCCTGGTATCCTCACTCCCCTAGGCTGCCACTACTCGGGGCTGTACCAAATTGCCTTGGGTGTGCATAACCAGTGTGTTCACACAGCAGCCGTCTTTCAGCTTTTTGGTATGTTGCAGTCAATGCCACTTGTACCTTCTGACATGACCCAGGGTGATGACTTTCTGAAGTTTCCCATGAGAGCCCCTCTGGGGTTCAGTGAAGGCTGTGAGTCGCCCATCGCTCTGCTGCTGGGGAGCTGCACACTGAAAACTCTCCAGGGCAGGGAAGTGTCTTTTTATTTTAATTGCTATTTAAAGTTCCTTGCACAAGCTGATACATAGTAATTATGTTCCCTCACTTTACTGTTTTGTATTTAATATGGCATGGAAAAATTTATCGCACCAATTATCCACGTTGCAGGGCAGCAGGGGTCTTTGCCTGTCTCCCTCATTAGCTTCCATTGCATGCTACTTTGCAGCATTCTGTGTCCTGGCACACTTTCTTCCAGCACAGCCCCATGGCATCTCTCTTTGCCTCCGAGGCCATGAGGCGTCTGTGGCCTTGCACTGCCTTGAAAGATTATCTTCATAACTACTTTTGTTTTCATCTTCCTGTCTTCCATAATTTTACTGTTTTCTTCCTTTTGAAAAATGCTCTTTTATGAGGTCAAATCCAGTTGAGGATTTGCAAACAGCATGAAGATGACCCCAGAACTCAGCTTGAGGACTAAGAGAGCAAAGTGCTGTGCTGTTATGGTGCATATAAAGCATGCTGCACCCACAGAAAAGCAGCAACGCTCTCATTACATCTGTGTAATTCATAGTCTGTGTGTAAGGTAGGGAAGTGGATGCTGTCTTTCTAACTGTTGTGGTTTAACCTAGCAGGTGGCTGAGCACCACACAGTCCTTTGCTCACCTCCTCCCTTCCCAGTGGGATGGGGAGGAGAATTGGGAAAGAAAAGGTAGAACTTGTGGGTTGAAATAAAACTATTTACTAAGATAGAGAAAAGAGTAATAGTTACAACTATATGTATGTTTAAATGTATGCATATATAAACAAATGCACATAACAAGTGATGCACAAGCGATTGCTCACCACTCCATACAAATGCCCAGCTAGCCACTGAGCAACCAAAGAGAGTGATGAGCTGCTGCTCCCTTCAGAACTCCTTCCACATGATGCCATGCAGTATGGAATATCCCTATGGCTGGTTTAAGTCAGCTCTTCTAATTCTGTTCCCTCCCAACTCCTTGGGGCCTTCACTGAGGATGGCCTTGGCTCTGTGCAGTGCTGCTCAGCAGCCACTATACACAACAGTGAGTTATCAACACCATTTTTCTCCCAGAACCAAAACATAGCATCGTACCACGCACTGTGAAGAAAACAATTCCATCCCAGCTGAAACTAAGATGCTAACCTACTTTGTTATTCTCCTCAGTAGTTCTAATATTTGCAGAAATACTCAATTAGAGATAAATCTTTTCTAATTCCTTTGTATTTCATTGTAATAGTGTTAATCATGATGAATTCTTTCAGCATTCGAGAAAATCAATTGTCAGTTAGCTTTTATGGGGAATTATACACTGTGGTTAGTCATCATTTGAGCATTATGGCTTTATTTGACTACTAAGTTATTAAAACATACAGTAATTTGCTTTTGTTATAACCTATCTAAAAGCCAACACAAATTCCAAAAATAATATGAGCTTTGGAATTATAATGAGAGCATGTTTTAGTAGGAATTGTTTTATAATGCAGTGTTGCTGTTCAGGATTAAGTATTTTACGTGAAGAAAATTTAATTAATGTATTACTTACAGCAACCAGATAGTTTACCTGTTATTTTGGTGTGGTTTTTTTTGTTTGTTTGTTTGTTTTGTATTTACTTGAAGAATAATGACTGTATTTACAAGATTTAAAGGAGGTAATCACTGTAAGGTAAATAGGCCTGGTTAAATAATGAATGGTGTAAAAAATCCTTCATTTTCAAAACAGTGGACCAAGCCCTGCAATCTGTCACGACGAGATAGAGTTCTGACTTCATCTGGAGGTTGGAGCTGTCTTGTATGATTGGTCCAAAGTTTATTTAATCATTTTCATAAGAAAATTACGTAATATATGGACCCAACTCAGCTAATTCTGAAATGAAGCGGTGCAACAGGAGGTGATGCTTACAACAGATGTTATTAAGCAAATGAATGCATTATTTTCTAGCTACTTTGATTAAGGGCTACGTGTTGGCTATAGTTGTGGCAGCCTCTGTTTAAAACAGAATACTTTGAAGACATGAAAGTAAATTGCGATGGATACGTGTCAATCTCATTACTGCAGCTAAAATTTTGAAAGAGAATTTGTAATATTTATGAAACTATTACCAGTGGTACGTGGGGCAGCAGGAAACAACAACATCCAAAGAGAGGAAGTGAAGAGTAAAAATGAAGAAATGATGCTATCTCAGATAGTATCCTATGCTGAGATGTTCTTCCTATTTGTTGGGTAAGTCAAAGATCATCATTATCTTGGCCAGAGATATTTATTGACCATCACTTTCATTACAGAGCAGCCAAGTACCAATAATATAAAATATATGCAAGTTTTAAAAGTCTATATTCAAGTTTTAAACCTTTTTGCTTATGAGGAATGTTCTCAGTGGCCCTTGCCTGTCTCATTTGGGAGATGAAATGTGAGCTATATATATTTGTTCTGGAATTGGCTTGGCTCTGAGGGAGCTATTCAAATCTGGATTCAGCGTGTGTAAGAATTATTGTGTTCTTCTCTTCAGTGGAGTATTCTGGTGTAGGTGATGCAATGTGAAATCAGTCTGTTTAAACGTTGACTCTATAAATATTTTTATTCTGAAATCTTTACTACAGTAATAATAATAATGATAATATTACAGTTAACTGTCAGCTAGTATATATAGGCTACTCTATTGAAAGAGCCCTAAATAAGTCATAGAAGCCTGTTGCCTCATCACAGATATTTTAAAATGAAGGGTGGATTAGTACAACTGAGAAAGGTAATTACCAGTGCTGCTGAGCCCCCTGGCTGAATAAGTTCTCCATGGAGCATGAATACCAGTGCTCAATATCACAACAGGCTCACCCTATCTACAGCTTCCAGCAGT
>PPHD01024706.1:0-12029 GCA_002909625.1 Bambusicola thoracicus
TAATGACATTCCTTTGCATTTAATTGATTGAGCTGAACCAGTAGTTTGAAATTGCCCCTTTAGAAAAATATTACTAGATTCACAATAATAACTTCCCCCCCCTCGCTCACTTTTGAACTCTGATAGCTTTCAGAAACATAGTAATCTTAACGCCCGGCAAAATTATTACAGCAACATAAGGTTATGCAAACCCCTTCATCAGTACTTTGAGGCAAATAAGTCCATCTCTTTGTATGTAGAAGCTGTTATTATACAACATTCAAGGAATAAATCATGATATAAACACATAATGACAGCAGTTAATTTGCAAACTATTTTTAGTTGTCAAAAAACTTGAAAAATATATCTTTTAGCATATCTTCTCATTTCACTACCCTTCCATAGCAGTCCTCTGCCTGCTTTTTCCAGTTCAAAAGACTCAGGTGAACGGAACAATTTCTTTGTCTCTGGTTTAAAATAAGCTGTGATAGATCCAGCTGCTTCCACCAAAGCTTTTTTAGCTGATCAAAATGTAGAAAATCATTTGAAGACATTGTTCTTCTTTTATATATATATTAGTCAAATCTGAAATTGGAAATGCTGTAACTTAGTGAGCAAAGAATGACCAAAGTAAGCATCTTCATGGTACACTCTAATTTTTCTTGCTTGCCATTGTTAGACTAATTGCCATCCTTCTGTACTTCTGCTGAAAAGTTGCTTTCTACACTGAACAATTTTCAATAGGCTGTATTGAATGTTTCTAATTTACAGAAGGAAATCCCAGAGACCTTGTCAGTTGTCAATACTGCAAAAACTATTAGCTCAGCTGTTTACTTAGAACAAGCCTTATTTTGACTGAAGTATTTAAACTGCACAGGTATAATAACTTAAATTACTTTTCCCATATGAGATATAACTTAAATTACTTCTCCTATACGAGATAAGATTAAAGGAAAAGTTGTATTAATAGTTATGCTATTAAATAGCCTCTGTTGTGACAAAAAAAGATCAAATAACAAATATAGTCCTTTTCCAAACCTATAGTAAAATACTTGCTAAATTTAATGCCTTCAAAACATTCAAATATAAAAGTCTGTATTCTCAGTGGTATTCAAAATAATTTTTAGACTGACAATCATCTACTGGAATTCAATATCAGGATCAAGTCTCAACAGTCTGTATCAGACTGTCTTCTTTCTTCTTCCTTATCCTTTCTTTCAGTTTGTACATGTTACCTTTGATCCATCACTTCCATTTTGTTATAGTTGTGATTTTTCAGTAGTATTGCCTTATCATCTCCATCTTCTGTGCTTCTGACACCTGTGTTTCAGTTTCCTTTTCTATGCAGTGACTTTAGCACCGGTGCTGATAATATATACGGGTTCAAAATATCATATTTCCTTTTCTGAATTCTTTTGAATTGTTTTATTGATTCATCTTTATCATTTGTTGAAAGAGTAGTTAAATAATGTAAAGAAACATCAAACTTTTTTGTTTTACACTGTAATCTGTATTGCAGTCAGTTGTCCTTGCTTTAAATTTGTTGACACTGTACTACACTCACCTTAAAAGCAGCAAACTGTCTAACTGTAGGTGTGCTGGGTTGCTCAACTTGTGACTGCTAAGCACCTGAACACCAACCTGACAAGCAGGTGTATGCAATACATCACAGAGCAAATAAAAGCCTGCAGCTTGCAGCTGTAGCGTTGTCACTTTATGATGTAAATGTGTGTATTAAGAAATAAGATTTCTTTAAATTGATTCAAACTTTTTTTTTTTTATCATATGGATAATTAAAATGCTCATTGGACTAACTAAAATGCAGATAGTTAAAAATAAAACTGAGCTAACATCGAAAGTTTGTTGGCATCTTGGGAATTGATCTCCTGAACTTAGACACAGTAATTAATTTTAAAATAGATAAATTAGGTGAACTGAATTTCATTTTCCACATTTGTATGGTTTACAGTACACCACAACTGATGATGTTTCATCCACACTTTTTATCTTCTACCACTAAAAGCAGTTCAACTGGCTGCATTGAATTTTTCTTAGGACTTGGTCTGTTCTGATCTGCATCATTCTGTATAATGAAAACCTTTTTGAAGTTTTGTTGCTCCAATGTTATAATCCTTAAAAATCGTTTATATTTAACAAGGTTGACTATGACCTTAGTCTATACTTATGTTCTCTGTCTTTTGGGACTCCATTTGTGGGTTATGACTCTTTCATCACATATTCGGAGAGTCTTTGAAAGGACCCCTCTTATTCACATTTCAGTGAATGCTTTCTGAGGTTATTCTCTGTCAAAGTCACATTCTCCATGACTATGAAGGGCAGAACTGGGACTTCTACTGACTATATGTAGTGATAAAGCTCATACTATAGGTTCAGAATTTTGCTGCAATTTTTCCCTCACATTTTGTTACTAAATTAAGGAATGTAGGATCTTAGAAAACCTTCTGTTTGAACAGTTTATTTTGAATGAGTTTAACACAGCTGTTTGTGCTTGATATGTGTAGACAAACATTCAAACTACCTTGGTAGGAAGTCTTTTTGAAATGAGATCTCAAGTGACATATTCTGTTTAAAATCAAGTTTTCATGTGATCTGCAAAAGTAAGTACTAGTAAGTAAGAATCAGACGTAGCTATTAGGGTCAGTTAGCAAAGACTGTAAAGATTTTGAATTCTCAAGTGATCTGTTCATTAATATACTGTTGAATCATCTTTGTGCACATTATATCTAGAAGTGAACAGATCTATACTTTTATATTTAAATCTATAATGGAAATTTACCTGTTCCTTAACACTGAGTTCTTTGGAAAAGGAATTATAACTCACATTTCCTATTAAAGAATAAGTATGCCATGACAAGATGAGAACAGCTAGTTTAGGTCAGACTGAATGTCAGTATCTTTTCTCCAGCAGTGGTTTGCTCTGCATATGTGTCAGTACTGACTGCGTGCAAGAAAGAACGTGTAAGAATTGGATATGTATAGAGCAGTATTTTGCATTTCTGGAGCAATCCTCCCACAAGTTATATTCACGTCATCACAGCTCAAAAAGATGGCCTGTCATCCACAAAATTCTACAGATTCTTTGAAGTTTCTTAGAAAGATTATTTTTAAAAATAACACTCTGTTTCTCTCTCTCTTTTTTTTTTTTTTTTTTTTTTCCCAAATCAGAGAAGCCTTCTGATCACAAAATTAAGCAATCTGACTGTTCAGTGGACATGTAGTGATAAATCATGATGATGATGAACTCTGTCGTGACTAAAATTCCATTTGGTTTTAATTAGATCACAGTGAGAGCACAATTACCATCAGTTATGACCTAGAAGAATTCTTTATTGCTTATCACAGTGGTCAATTTTGTATAATTATTTCCTGTATTATTTATCCGCCTCTCTTCTTCTTGCTCTTCTCATGCTTGTAGTGTGAGAACTTTACCTAAGGGCTGTCCTTTGGTATTCAGACAGTGATTTGTAGGCCATAGGATATAATTCTTGTTAGGATTCCTAGATACTACCCCTAAAAGAAGAATAGCAACTGCAGTCAGAAAGCTGAGTCGTTTTTCACTGATTTTACTCCTGACCCCTCCTTCCTTTTCTTTACCCTTTTACGTGAGCACTGTCTTCCTGTTGTGAACAGAAGCCAGCATTTATTTTACAGGATGCTAGTGGATGTGCATATTATACTTCTCAAGTTCCCGTTCCTGCCAGTTCATGGAATTATGTTATCATATCTGATATTGATACACTTTATTTATGAAGTCATCTTTCCTATCTGCAACAGGGAAAAGCATCCCTGCATCCTTTCTGCAGAAGATAGTATCTTCTTACAGCCACAATGCTCTGAAACACCCACAGGTGCAGTTTACCAATGTGTCAGCAATAGAAGACCAAATAATAAAATTTAGGAGCATACATAGCACTAAATCTCAAATCTTATTAAAAAAAATAAGTCTGGCAAATTTCAATGTTTTCTAAACTTCTGTTCCACATTCTTTCTGGAATCCTTGGCGACAAACAGAATGAGAGTTTAATTTAATTCAATTTCTTTCCTAGTTTCAATATATGACATAATCTCTATCTACTTTTCATTTTAAACAAGAATTGTCTTGATGCTGAATGCCAAGTTAATGGGAGCACTGATTTACTCACCTTTAATAAAACACCTCAAATCCCCAACAATGTAGTTGTTGTCAATTTGTAAGTTAAGGGAAAAAAACTAGGCTATTATCATACATTTTCACAGTATATGAATGAAGAGCAGTGCATTCCCTCACAGCAGAAGTTACATTAGTGGGTATATTTCATATGCAAAATATTTAAAGAAAATCCTTCACACTTACTTTTTCTTTCTTTTTTTTTTTTTCATTTTTCTTTTTAAGTGAACATCATTCAATGACAAAACTTTTCTCAAAACTTCAAATAATGCGTGGCATAAAAATGTCTTTAAGCAGTGACTTTTTATGTAAAAAATGGCTTTCATTTAGAAAATAGATCTACTGTATGATACAGTATATATCTAGTAAGAAACAATGACTTTGAAGAGATAGTTTCCTTCTCTCAATTTTAAACACATTGACTGCCTTGATTGTTGGCAAAGGACTAGATAAAAGGCATTGCATAAAAGGCTAAAGAACACTCAAAGAATATGCTAACTAATGAGCATATAGAATAGTTCAGTTGGAAGAGACCTTCAAAGATCATCAGGTACAATTGCCTGGCCACTTCAGGGCTAACTAAAAGTTAAAACCAATTAATGAGGGCATTATCCAAATGCTTCTTGAACACTGACAGACATGGGGTATCAACCAGCTCTATAAGAAACCTGTTCCAGTGTTTGGTTACCCTCAAGGTAAAGAGGTTTTCCTAATGTTCAGTCTGAACACATGTATACCTGATGAAGGATATACAAACATATGGAGATAAGAAAGATCTGACATCGTATTTTATTATCAAAATGTGTGAAATTGTTGAAGGCACTGATGCTTAACAACTGTATTATTGCTTAAGAACTCTATTGAGATTAAAAGACTTGTTGTCTAGAAAAGTCAAGAAAAGAGGTATAGATCACTCAAAGATCTATGGAAGAAAATACTAATTTAGTATGAAATCTTCATTAATCAGTTTAATAGAAAAATATATCTTTGTACAACTGTGAAAGAGTAGAAAGGAAAAACTACACCAGCATATTCCATCAAAGATATGACACATTCATACAAATTCTTGGAAAAAAATAAAATGACATGAATGTATCTGTGACTCAACATTGATTTCAGAGGGAAAAAAATACAATGTTTGTTCTGTACAGCTACTGGATGTCCACTGGAGATCTACCTCCTGGATATCTAGAATGAGGTAAGATAGCTCTCATTCTTTGGTATACACAGTAGAAAACATAATGCTTTTAGCTGATGAGATTTTTGGAAAGAATATGTAATAAATTTAAAAATATATTTGTGTACATCTGTGGACACAGACAACAGAGGCTTACAAGAACAACAGGGTGCAGAACAAGAATAGTAAAGATTATTAATTATAAAAATATTAATTTAAAATATTTAGTTATGCTTTGAAAAGTAGAAAAAAAACATTATCTTGTAGTGATAACATACATTTCTAAATATTCTATCCTCTAATTCATTGTTAGATATCATACTGCTTTTTTTTTGTTTGTTTGTTTTCCTGAGGTAGGTGGATGATCTGAAAACCACAGAAGGAAAGTAGAAAGTACCTAGGCTGATGTGTACATATACAGGTTATTTTATATTACTTCTCATCGACTTGAGCGTTACATGCAAAATGAATAAAAAAATACACATTTCCACTTCAAGTATCTAATAGGATTTTTAAAATTTCCTAATTCAATTAATTTTCCCCCAAATCATTGAAAGCATAGTTCATTAACAACTGTTTCTTCAGCGCATAAGCTACAATTCCATAAATGTTTTATTCATTGTGTTCTCTGGAGCTGTGAGTAAGGATAAACAGACCTAATGCAGAGCTGATGTAAGCAGTTAAAGAACCGATTTTATGCTATGGAATAGGAAGCAATAGTTTGTCAGAAGGAAGAAGTAGGAAAAGCCCTCTGGAGGTCATCTGGTCCAACTCTTCTCAAGCATGGTCACTCAGGTGACTTTTGAAGGTCTCTAAGGAATGGGACTCCATTGCTCTTTGGGCAACCTTTGCCAGTGCTCAGTCACATGCACAGTAAATAAATGCTTCCTAATATTTAGAGGGAACTTCTAAATATTTAGAGGGAACAACTGGAACTGTGTTCCAGTTCACTCCCACTGCTTCTTGTCATGTCACTGAGCGTCACTGAGCATCACTGAAAATAGTCTGGCTTCTGAACCCTCTGCATTCTCCCTTCAGGTGCTTACAGACAAACCTAGCACTAATTAAGGAAGGATGAGAACACAGAAGTGAAACTCAGGAAAGACTGTAGAATACTTTATGGAGTTTTCTTTGGATCACTGGAAAATTGCTCTGATGACATCAGTCTCTGGATAGTGAATTCCAGATGAGATTTCTGAAGATGAGTTATGAACCTTGATGACATCTGCCACAGAATTTGCAAGAGGTCAAGAGCATTGAACTCATGATAGAACATGGGCTTGGGCATGCAGATTGTCTTTCTGTTCTACAATGTCACAATGACATGAAGCAGCAAGAGCTGAGATAAGAAACTAGCTTGAATTTCCAATAGCTGATTACCTTGAGTGAGATCAGTCAGGTAAATGACTCTTTTTGCCTGTAATTGTTACCTTAGTTTTTGCTATTGACAGTGAAGAGATGTACAAAACCTCTAGCTTAACTAGAACTGCATGAGAAAGTTCAAACTCTACTGTTAAACTACATGCCTGGACTTAGTTGCATATATTAAAATTGCATAAGTCTCCTCATGTTTTTGTAGATAAGGGAATAATTCTATCAGTCACTGTTGCTGTAATAAAAGGCAAATCATATAAAAGCCAACAATACAGCTCATTCCCTTATTCTGAATCTCCCACATAACAAATTAATGGCAGTGTACATGAATAATGAGAAATGCTTCAAACCTGAAGGTTCATTTGTTTGGACAAATGGTGTTTGTTGACTGCACTGAAATAAATTGCAACAAGGGAATTGTATTTGAGTAACAAGACTGCTATTGCTGTTGCTATTATGGTTACCACTATTACTACAATATCTGAGCTGAGGTCACTGGTAGGCCAACAAGGGACAAGACACACTACGTAAAATTTAAATCTATATAGATTAGACAGTGGAGGATTTCAGCTGGAAAAAAATGCAGGCAATTGACTTGTGCATTAGCATCTCCACAAAGCTGGAGTTTTCTCATTTCTTTTTCTCTTGTTTTTGTTTTGTTATCAACCCCTGAGGATAAAGTACAGAAACCTGCCATGCTTCTAAACCTGGATATTGACCAGCTCATTATAGTCAGTAATTTGATATTATAACTATTGAATATTAAAACTTGTTTACTGTAAAGCTGATAAAAGAAAAAGGTATAAGAAAAAGATAACCCTGGTTTTGCAAGGTTATACAAAAAACACGAGTATTCTTTTAGTATGACTAAAAGAATCTGTATATATATACATTTAATAGAATTCAATACAAGATTGTATTTTATTACTGCTGTACCCTGACAAGTACAGTGTGTTACTTGAATGTACATTTGTCCATGTAAATATGTTTTAGAATCCAAGAGGCATGTGATTCAGCTTACTTTAAAATAAAAAATGTTCTCTCTGATTTTCTTCGGGTTCCTATTCACTAACAGAACATTCCATGCCATTGTAGAAAAATTTTGTTGGCCTGTCACTGATAGCAACAGAAGGCTGATCTGACAAAAAGGTGTCTGACATGGAAATGTATATGAAGCAAAGGTGTGGAATTGAATTCCTCCATCCTGAAAAATGTGCACCTATTGACATTAACTGACATTTGCTGAACACTTCTGGAGATTAACCACTGGATGTGAGCACAGTGAGGGAGTAGGTGGTGTGTTCCTGTAACAACAGTGTCATGAAAGACTAGTTACCTTCTAGATAGTCCTGGACAGCTGTCACACCACAAAATGAAGAGTTTCTCAGTCAACTTATCTATGCATATCAGTGCATTATGAACAGGGAACAGTGTACAGAGCTGAATATTGGCTTCAGTGCATTGGAAAAGATTATGGCACATTGGAACATTGCAAAGTTTGTGGGAAGTGGGTCCTGCTCATACAGGAACTGAAAGAACACTGTGTGCAAGTTTGTCAGGAACCAAACAAATACGAGGCTGAAGGTATCATTTTCTGGAATGCATCATTACCAGTGATGAGATGTGGTGTCACCAATATGATCTGGAGTCACAATAGCAGTCCATGGAGTGGTGAGATGTGAATTCCCTATCAAAGGAAAACTTCAATAAGCAACTCTCTGGGTGTAAAGTGATTTCCTATACTTTTGGGAAAAGAAAGAGGAGATCCTTCTGAATTTTCCTGGAAGCTGGACAAACCATTAACTCTGACAGCTGTATGTGACACTGACTAAGCTGAAGGCTTGAACTTCCACACTCAGGCCAGGAAAGAAGTTACAGTCTTTATCTTGCAACACAATAATGTCAGGCTGCATACCAGTTTGAAGACTGTGGAGTAGATTGCCAGACTTGGCTGGACTGTCCTATTCCATCTACCATATAGCCCAGATTTGGCATCTTCTGACTCCCATTTTCTTTGGTGTAGAACAAACGAAGGCAATGACAGAGCCTATACTTGAGAAATAGGCGCTATAGGAAAAGATATCAAAGAGAAACGAACTCACACCTGCCAGTTTGGAGAAAGGCATGAGCTGAGGATTGTGACCCTTGTTTGTACCGTCACACCGCCGGAGAGAAGGGCGGGGGAAAAGGGGGGCCCGCACAGACTCAGATTGCACAGGAAGTATTGCGGAGACAGAAGGGATGACTCCAGACCCCCCACTCCGCTCCAGACATCCACACACTCACATAGCCCACCCACTGGTTCAGGCTGGGACCTTAGAATTCCATTGCACTTGGGCTAATGAAAGATGGACCATGTGGGCAATGTTTTCCTAGCAACTACACTGTCACAGCAGGTATGAAGTGTGTGATCTCCACTTCCACAGAATTTTATGAGCACAGCATTCAGGCTATTGTTCATAGTTGGTGAAAATACATAGCTAATGGCAGTGTGTAACCCAATGGAAAGTGCAGCAAGGACAGCAGAGCAGCAAGGTCCTAGACTGCAGCAAGTATTTGCTTAAATACAACAGCTGTGGGCACAGAAATAAAGGAAAGAAACTGCTTACTTTCAAAAGACCTTAGGTATGCAGGAATCTCCAGCAAGATACCTTTGCCTCCACTGCCAACCCTTAAACGAGGTCTGAGAAGGGATGGATCTAGGCTCTGCCTCTTCTGGTGCACCTGAGCTCCCCTGAGTTGACCCTGCTTTTCCACCAGGTGCTCAATCACTGTTTCAAGATGTGACCATTTCTGCTACACAGTGACTTTGTTGAAAAACAGTGTTCTGTTGCTGAGAATGTGCTCTAGCAAACAGTGTTCTTGTGCTCTTTGTAGAGGATGTCATTTCCATACAAATAAACAGGAGTCATTAATTTCGGAGCAAATTGTTTTTGTTTTGTTTTTCTAGTTTCTATCTCTATTCAAGAATCTGAATGCTATGCTTTGTGAAATCTTCATTTACTTTCCAGCCTAAAATGATTCATAGCCAAATTTATCTTTGTGCCTCCCTGTCTCACTTCACTCTTTCTTTTTTGGCTTCTGTCTCCCCCTTCTTCTCTCTTTCCTTGTGTAAGGAGTCTTTGAATGTGATGTACTAGAGTTCACTCATCCCAAGTTAACACAGTGAAGTGTTTGTTTAGAACGTTATGCAAGCAAAATGCCAGAGTCTGTGGTCCTGCAGCAAGGCTATTGTCTATTTACAGCTTCTGAGTTTTTATAGCCTCTGAAAGCTTCCTTTGTTTTCCCCTTTCTAAAAGTATGTGCAAGTAGGTGTGGGCAGACATGAACTCTGGCTATGCTGCAAGCTGAGTGAATATAAGCCAACATTTTCTGGAAATTCAGTGTAAAGTGAAGACTGTAACATTCTGCTTTTCAGAAAGCTGTATTTATTAATAGTTATCAAGACACTGTCAGAGGTAATTGACTTTGATATCTGAAACAAATTCAATATTCTGAATTTCAGTTTCAGGTCATACTGTTGTACCTGTTAAGCTGATCATGAGGGTGGGTGGAACATGCACTTTTAAATTCTTTCTTCATTTTATTTTGTTATTAAATATATAACAGTGACAGACTTTTCAGGTTGACCTTTAGGATGACGTTTAGCAGACAGGAAAGGTTCAAATAAAGGAAGGCTTACCTTGTATATTTGCCTCTTCAGATCTGTATTTAACTTTTTTTTTTTTTTTTTTTTTTTTTTTTAGCATTTAGGTATCTCTTTAATACATTAACAGGGAAAATTGTCAAGTAGAAAGAATGAAACTGATAAAATAAAGTAATTCTAAAAATACTATACTTACAGACTGTATAATTTGTTTCTGTAGTTCAGGAGGAGATATACAACTTGAACAAATACTTTCCAAGCTGTTTCTGTAAACAGCCCATTGTTTTTGTTTTTGTTTTTGTTTTTTTTTTTCGGATAGATTCATTACACTTAGACCTGTCCAGATTATTAACCTCATGAAAATCGAACATGGAAAACCTTTAAACTTTTGTTTATTTATTCATTTATTCATTTATTTGTTGTTTTTAATATGATAATGCAATGTAAAAGCAATTCACTGGAATAGGTGTACTAAATGCAGCAGACTTGTCACTGTTATGTATGGTTCACTTAAATTTTGATTTGATCATTTCTTCCCACTTGAGTATTTGAGTATTTAGATTCTATGTTGTAACAACTGTTGTTTCACCAACTGTTGTTGACACAGTTTTCACCCTAATTTTGCAGCTGAAAGAAATATGCCATACTCCTGAGAAGGGTTAGTCGTTCTTCTGAATTAATAATTAGGGAACCAACATCTACATCACTGTTCATGAATGCTGAAAGTAATGTAATTGCTATTCTAGATTGACAATTTGATTGCTTTAACTGTATTGCATTATAGTCACTTAAATTATTAATATTATCATCATCTTTTGTTGCAGAAAATGAGTTAATTTGGTCACTTTTACATTTTCTTCTTTTTTCAGTACATGACAATATTAAAGGTTTCAATGTAATACGATTCCCATGAAGTAGAAATTCGTTTTAAGTCCGCAGTGACAGAAATTCAAATAACTGTGAAGTAACATACAATTCTCTGCTCATAGGTCTATAAAAAAAGTTGATGAAAAGAATCTAGATGTCACAAAATTGATAAAGACATTATTCAGTGGTCTGTATATTAGTATTAGTTAGGAACTTTGGTAATAAACAAGAGGAATTAGAAATACTTATTATGAATTGATATTTCATCAGATGTATTTTACTGAAATGGGGAATGATGTTCCATGTGGCTTGAGGGTTAACATTGCTGCTGACACCTTGGAAAAGAATTATAATGTGAGCAGAAAAGTCTACAGTTAAAATGTTATCTATCTCAAAGCTACTGAAAATTTTGAAGTTCAGGATGCAGAAATCTTATGGATTAGTATTCAGACTGATAAATGAGGGACATATTGATTAAAATTAGCTTTAGAGAGCAAATTAATATGTTAGAGACAATAAATACCTTTTAACCATTTATCTATCACATCTGTAAAGAAAAGGCTGTCTCATCATGACAAAGCAAAATTTGATCTAGAACCCCTTTACTGTTGTTTTTATTTTGTTGTTGTTAAAATAAATTGAAACTCCTAAAGCAATAAAATAAAAAAGTTTCCAATACACAAATTGTTGAAATCAATTCAGAGTAACTCTGTAATAGACCTATGAGGAACACTCATAGTTTATTCTTTAAAATCATCAGTTTTATAAACTGAAAATAATGAGAGAATCAGCAAAAAATAATAATAATAAAATTTAAA
>PPHD01024708.1:0-12028 GCA_002909625.1 Bambusicola thoracicus
ATATTACTCCTTTGATGATATCCTAAAGAGGATATTGGACATTTTAATAGTCAACATTTTATTTACTGAAGGTCAGGAGAGGTCTGAATGTAACAGGAAACCACTTTTTTAGTGGATTAAGTAGCTTTAGGAATATTTGTAAAAGCATCACACTGCAATTTATTGAACCAAGTGCCTCACTCAAGAATGAGACTCAGTTGACTTTTGTCCCTATTTATAGAGGCATGTGAAGGTTTTGTTTTATAGTACTCAGTAGTGGACTTTGATTAAGTAATGGGTGATTTGAAAATTTAACTGTTCAGGAAAATCAGTAGAGGTATGTGATACTTTTGTGTAGTGTACTGAAATAGGTTTGTGTTGACATATAATTCAGTGTATTAAAAAAGGCCTCAAATTTTCAAATAGAAGCCATTTCTCTGCGGGCTTGAATTCTATCGGTTGATGCAGAGCAAAGTGCTTAAATGACATGTATAATTCACTTGTATAATAAAGAAGTGGTTGGATACACATATTGGATGTGTCAAATTTTCTTCACTACTCTTCACATTTTTTATTTTATTGGTGCTGAAAATTCTGTAGCAGGAGGAGTAATGGAAAAAGTTGGGGGAAAAAAGTAGGAGAAGTGGAATAACAGGAACGGTATAGAATGGTTTTGTAAACAGAAGTATGTCAGCTAGGGCTCTTAGTTCTAGAAATATGTGTCTGAGATTATATATGGGATTTGCGAATTTGCCTGTGGTATGGAGAAGGTTAACAAGAATTGTTTTATTGTATTTTCCAATACAAAATGAAGGCTACTAAAAAGACTACTAAAATGATTTGATAGTGTTCCAGGTCACAAGTGAAACCTCTGTTCTTCTAGTCTTACATTCTGCTTATGCTAACTTTTCAGCATTCTAATTGCAAGTGACACCTGAATAGGTTAATTTTGGGCAAACATTACTGCTGTAGCAGAAGCTGACAGAGATTCCAGCTCTTTCTGAATAAATCTTACAACTGCACTCTTTAGTCCAAACAAAGTTTATGAAGAAAAAAAATGATAAAAATGATGTATTTTACTGTTTTAATAGCACTTCCATTATAACTTCTTTCTTTAAGATACACAAAATAAAAATGTATCTCTTTTTATTACTCTAGTATTCGGCTATATTGCATATAACACAACAATTGTAGAAAGAAAACATATTCTTCGTAGAAAATCCTAATATATTTGATGCAACCAAGAGGGGACAATGTATGGCCATTTTGAGAAAAATGTGAGCTCCAGAGAATAAAATATAAAGTGAAAATTATTATTAGATGCTTTGGAAAAACACAGAAAGAAGGTAACAGAAAATTGAGGATTTTCTGTTCATACCTGATATTGCTATATAATGCAACTAAATGTAATGTATGTATTTTCAATTAAGTGAAAAAGAAATTAAACAGTAGCCAGTAAAGATATTCATATATTATTCACATATCATGCTTTTTTACAAGAATTGAAATTTTTACCAATATACTATGATTCATGGACGAGCAATACATTAGAGCTGCCTCAAAGCTGTTCAAACTACCTCTGTAGGAATAACATCTCCATATTTACTATTAGAAGGAATATAATTGGAAAACACTGTCATAGTTGTGATTCTACTCATTTCTTCCAGTGTTTTAAACTCATTTTATTTTCAGTATGTATTTATTTACATAGTAGTTAAAAAGGTAGTTATCATTGTTAATCTACGCAGCGTTGAATAAAAGAATGCAGAAGTATGCATTTTTAACTTTGATTCTACTCTGTATTTCCAGATTCTGCTCATTTATCTCTTTGTGCTTCAAAGGAGACATTCCCATAAAAACAGTTTTTACTAATAAAACATCATCAGTGAAAAACAGTTTAGGTTGCAACCACTTTTTTTCCCTCTTTGAAGTAAAATTATTGTCCTACTAGAGACCAAAGAGTGTTTTGTTCTAGTAAATGTGCTTGATGTTTGATCATTCTTGTAGTTGTGATTATGTGGCTTCGACAACTGTGTGAGGCTCACATTTTTTCAGTAGTTTAATTTTTTGTAAATTGAGGTTTCTTGGTGATCTTTCAGCCAGTTGGATAGAACTGCTGGATACGATAAAACACTAAGTGGTCGTTGTAGTTTTTGAACTCAGATTTACTCATAAATTAAAATGAGTACAGTCTCACGTAATTAGAAGGGTATTTGATGTTTAGGAAAATGATTCATAGAAAATTGAGCTAATTGGAATTATTTAATGGCAGATTTTACAGTTGAAAACTGCAAAACAATATCTTTGTAAAATTCATTTATGATTCTTTAGAATTTCATTATATTTAATCAATAGTGATGTTGGAGCTTTGGGTTTGAAAAATTAATAATGGAAGATGTAATTAAGTTCTTCAGTATTTCAGAGTACAGAAAAGCTACTGTAATATTTTAAAAGCAGAACTAGAAACATATCCTATATGAGTACTTTGAGAAATAACTTTATTTTCCATGTTAGCAAGTAATATTGTTTGTGTAGCCTTTTTACTTTGATGAGTGCAAATGACCTCTGAAAAACACTGTTTTATTCTATATATTTAATTTGTCCCATTATGATGACTGTAATCTTTTTCTTTTTTTTTTTCACTGCTTGCCTTTTCCAGGAAGTAGAGGTTGGTATATATCTTCTGTCTTTTATGATCAAATTACTTTTGGATGTACACATTGATTTATTATGTTTTACTAAATGTAGGTTGTTTCTCCTTCTCCAGGATGATTATTTTCGCACATGGAGTCCGGGTAAACCATTTGATCAAGGTAAGATTCTACTACTATTTTTTTTTGTATGATTTAAGATTAAAATATTTATAAGTGTGTTCCTATTTTAGAATAACTCTGAAACTATGAGTTTGTTATCTTCTCACTCTTCAAATGATTGTTATAAAAAGGGACCAGAAGTTGATTTGTAGCCTAATTGTTTTACATCTGTGACTTTTGCAAGCTTTTATTGATTAGAGACAGAAAGAGGGCAGTAGCACAGTAGCTTAAAGTTTCCCTTATCTAAACAAGTTAATGGGATTTAGGTCTTGTTTTGTTTTATGCATATACTTAAGGCCAGCCACACCTGTTCTGATAGAGCCCAAGATACCATTGGCCCTCAGAGCTGCAAGAGCACCCTGCTGGCTTATGTTCAGTTTTTCATCCACCAGGACCCCCAGGTCCTTCTCCACAGGGCTACTCTCAAGGAATTCTTCTCCCAGTCTGTATATGTATTTGGGATTACTCCGACTGGGCTTTCTGACATGCCACCTTTCTAGAGGGGTCCTCCCTCAAACCCCTGGGAGGAATCTGAGGTTTTCCCCTGGTGCTTCCTAGAGGGACATGAAAAGATTTCAGATGGGGGTTGGCAACATTACTTCCTCTGAGGAGTCCCTGCAACATCCTACAGTATAGTTCAAAGGTTTTTCCTTATAATCTCCTGGTAGAACAGCAACCCTAAGCCTTTCTCTGTCTCACTTGACTGTCTTCCCCTGTTGGATCTAGTATAAAGCCCTGGACTACTCTCTCCACCCTCATGAGCCTCACTGTATCCCTTTCCCCCTCCCTATCTTGTTTAAAGCCCTCTCAATGAGCTCTGCTAGCTCTTGAGCTAGGATCCATTTCCCTCTCAGAGACAGCTGATGCCTGTCTGCAGCCATTAGACCATGGTGCCCCATGGTCAAAAAATCCTAAGTTCCTGTGGTGGTATCAGCCTCTCAGCCACTTATTTATTACCTGGGTTTTTCTCACCTGTTCTCTGTCCCTTGCCCTCTCGTTTTATAATGAGAATTAGAACCAAGAAGCCAACAATAAAATTGAAATAACTGAAAAATTTGGAAGGCTATCTAAAATGAGAAGAACTACAGTTATGTAAGGTAATATGATATATAATAGCAGATATTGTAAAGAAGATACGTAGTAGCATTTTGTAAGTACTCTTCATCCATGTTTAATCAAATTCTAGTACAAGCGATTGTAGTATTGCCTAGTAGCTAATGACCTTAGTAAGGAAATGAAGCCCAAAGCTTACTTTCTACAAGGTCACTTAAAAAAGGAAGTTAAATTTTGACTGAATCAGAATAAGAGGATGTTATTACTAGACATACTTTGCTTGTTAGATTCTAATTGGAGAGTGGCAATACTCTTCTTATTGTCTTTGCTAATGCCAATATGGTGTGGGAAAACAAAACTCTGAAAATGTATTGTTTGAGTTATTGAATAGTTCTGATCTTTTGTTGTCATATTTCAATTTTTTTTTTTTTACTTGTTTGGTAAACTATGATCATGTCTCCTAGAGTAGAACTTCCCACCTTCACTTTGAATTTGTCACTTTAATTTGGGTTTATATAGCAGGCTTTTGCCACTCTGTGTTGGGGAGGTAAGAGAGGAAGGGAGGATAGGTTTGCATTATGTATCACTACTCTATGAATTATGGTGTTTTTTGTCTGGATTGGTGGAAATTTGTAAGTGTTAGTTCAGATCTATGGCAGACTCACAGGTTTGGAAGCTGCTGATTTCACAAATTAAACTTCTCTCTTCATTGTATGCTAATACAGTAGGAAAGTTCTTGATTTTGGTTCTCCGACTCCTCAAAGAAAGATTTGTTTCCTCTTAATCAATGACTTCTTTTCACTGAAGGACCTCTGTCTCAGAAACAGGCCTGTCACTTCCCTAGAAAGTACCATTGGGCTTCTTTCTTCTTCAGCTTTTGATAGGGAGTTGTGATGCATGAATTTGCTTTTTGTGTAAGAACAGTAATAAATGATACTTTGATTAATGATTTAATGGTAGCAGCGTCTTTGATCAGAAGGCACTGAGTAGAATGCACTGTAAATTTTGCTAGTGATTTGTTTAGTTATCGCATACCTACTGTTATTTTTTTTTCAACTGGCTGTTGGTTTTGCTGAAGATATTGAAAATAGAGGCTTCTACATGCTCAGGCTTGTTATGTTACTCTGAGTTCTTTGGGAATCCTGATACTGACATTTGTAGAATGCTTTCCTGAATTTAGAAACAAGCCAACTAAGAAAACATTTGAAAGTTATTTTCTTACTTTGTTAGCAAGATGCAATGTATATTGGGTAGTGGATATTTCAAAAGCATGCCTACAGGTTTCAAGTTTCTATTTTCATAGACTTGTTAACTGAAAATTAACATTGAAGAGCAAAATGCCACTGCTGAATTGTTCTTTTATCCACGTTTTACTGCCTGATTTACAACTTAATAGCAAGCAATGCTAGCTGGTGACTCTTTTTAATAATAATAGGTATGCCAAAATTCTGATATATAAGCAGTTTTGTCTTAATTTTTCAACCTTTTGCATAAAGATTATCACGTATTTTTACCTGCCAGCACAGACCTTTTCAGTTTTAATAATATAATAGTTCCCCTACAGTCTTTGTCAGTGAATTAACCTCAGCAGGAAACACTTAGCCTGAATTTACTGAGCTATATGTTAAAAGGTTTGCAGTTTCTCAGTTTTCTATACTCCGATTGTCACACATATATTCTTTATAAACAGTGGCTTGTGTGGTGGTGGTGGTGGTTGTTTGCTTGTTTGTTTTGAGAGTGCATAAATGACATCATGCCTTTGAGTAGAACTGGGAATAGTACTGAAAGATAGAAGGTTTCCCAGTCAATATCCTGTTCTCCATGTTGTCAGAATTGGCTTCCCCTTACTTTTGAAAGTGATTTCTGGAAACACAGCAAAACACAGAAAATAAAATATACAATTACTATCTACTTGTTTATGTGTCTGAAACTCTCTTCAGATGAGAAAAATGATTGTGTGGTGGTTTGTGGGAAGAGCCATTCATACTCTGTAAGTGAGAGAACCTTATAAGTCAGTTGCTTAGGAGTGAATGAAATGTTTATGGCTTACTAAAGAAATCATGTCTCTTAGGATTCCCTGTGTTTGCCCATAAAAGAAATACAGCAGTGCTTCTCGGCACGTTTCTTTTCTTTCACTTGTGTCATCAGATAGGGAGACTGTCATCATGAGAAGTTTTTTGTAGTTTACCAACACTTGCATCTTCCTAAGTATTATTCCGAGGCTGTGCCGTAGAGAAGTGGAGACTTGTTTAAAGTTGACAAAGTTTAAAGTCAAATAAGATCTAACTATAAATTTTGTTTTTCACCTCAAGAACCATACATGTAGGCTTGGGATTTTTCCATCTTTTCTGTTTTATTTGTTATAACCAAAATGAGCTATTCAGAGCATTGAACAGGACATCATGAGTGCCTGACTGCAGAGTTCTGCGCTCTGCTGGAGCTTGCTGCAAGCCCTGCAGTTTATGGTACAGAATCCTCACAAGGGCTTCCCCTTGATTCTGTTAGGGCTTCCCTTTGATTCTGTTACTGCTGTGCAGTTTTCCACTACTCTCCATCAAGTGAGAGTATTTCATTAGAAAAGTATTCTCCCAAGTGAAAGCATGAAGCTCCTGAGTGCAGGAACGTTTTGTTCAGTTGTAAACTTGCAGTAAGAAACTAGAATTGCAATAAAAAGCCACATTTAAACAGGAGCAGTAACTATTTCTGGAGTCCGTTACATCACAGTTTGAAGTAATAATGATAGAGATAGACAATACAGGCAGTGTGTCAACATGTTATGGGCAGACAGGTTCTCTGAGGTTAGAAATTGTTTCATAATCTTCTCTATTGGCTTTTGCTTCTTTTCGTTGTATTTGTTGAGTCAGTATCTGGCTTTTCAGAAACTTGCCTATAAATCTGAAAGTATCGAATAAGCAGATTTTGAAATGGAAGCTCTGAACTCCAGCTCTTCTTCTATGGGGAAAAAAATGGATTATAGGAACTACTGATGCTTCTACAGAATTTTTTTTTTTTTTTTTACTGCCTTAAGTTTTAGCAGTTTTACACAATGAAATTATAAATCAAATTCAGTGATTCAAAAATCTAGTCATGAAGTATGAATACTTTCAAACTGTACAAACCCCGTGCTGCCTATAGTAGTAGGGGCGGTGGTGGAATATTCAGCTTTGTATCTGTGTTTTCAAATTGTTACCTGTTATTTTTAAAAGGCATTTGATCTGTTATCTCTCAGCCCCACCCTTGTCTTTCAGGCTCTGGTGTAAGTTGCTAGGACTTGTGCCTCCTTGTCAGTGTCACCACTCATTATACAAATGTGTACTCATTAATTCCTTACTGTGTTCTGTGTCTATGTTCTTATCAAAATCAGCAGTATACTGGGACCCTTTGCAGGTGATATTCAGCCAACGCTCGTTAATTTGCTAGTAGGAAACAGTACTTTTCATACATATGCACATAGGTGTTCTGAAAGTAATGCCTCCTCTTTATTTTCATGGAAACTATGAGAGATACAGAGAGCACAATAATACTGTCTGATAGAGCAAATTCTCAGCTACAAAATGTTATCTTTCAACGCAGACAACACCAGTAGTGATGCATTTTCACCAGCAATGAACAAAGAATGTACAATGCTCATAACAGTCTCTACCAGCAGAGGTGACCCACTGTCACCACTGTTGAAATACACCACTTACCACCTCACTGTGCTCACACCCACTGTTTGGTCTCTATAAACGTTCATCGAGCATCGATGAATGTCACTGGGTGCTGTTTTTTCCACATGCAGAAATTCAGTGACGTTCCTCTGCTTGATACACAATTCCAATTCAGATGCCATTCTGTCAGACTGCCCTTTTACTGCAGCCTGTCTCACAATAACAAAATGGGACGGAATGTTGGTTGGAAGGTTCAGCCTCTACTGCGATAACATCATCATGCCCCTCTGGTGTCAGGCACCAACATGATAACATAGGAGGCATCATGTTTGGAGCAGCCCTTCTATGCTTTTCTAATATTCTCATAGACTTCTGGTGTACGGCCAATTTGTCTCCACAGTTTTTGCAAAACACATCCTTAATTGTAGCAGAAATTTCAGTGTTAGTATGTTACAATGTTTAAAAGGATGTAGTTAAAGGAATCAACGCAGTCCTGCATGTGATAATGAAATGGCTGCCTTGACAGTGTTGGAATTCATTTCTTTATAGTTTGGTATATATTGAAAGGTGTTCTTATGTTAATCTGATTTAAGATATCAGAATTGTTCAAGTAGACAGATCTGTCTAATGTTATGGATATTAGTAAGTGATTTTTGGAAGTATCCAAGCATTCCAGGGCCTCTTGCTCTGAAAATGTACAGTGATATTCAATCTGTTTTGCTACAAAATCTCTTACCATAAAAGATGGGAGGGAATATTACTAGCTGTATTTCAGTCCACCAATACCTTTCCTTAAAACATTATTTGACATTTATCCAAAGAGTACTTTTTCCCACAGAACTCTTTTGATGAGATGCATATGCATGTAGATGTATTTAAGTAAATGTTTCAGTTCTGTATCTCATACAAGTATTTGCATGAATATAAAAATGCAACTCTGGTTTAGAAAATAATATGGAACAGGTATTATTTTTGGAAAAAAAATCGGAGTATTTTATTAATCACATTAAGTTGCTGCTGAAAGGTGCATTTTGTCCTTACAATTGTTCTAGAAACAAGTAGTTGGTATGATTTGTGTTCTTTGGACTATTTGAAGTTGAATATTTTTAGTAGCTTTAATGTATATTTTATTAAAATAAATAAACCATATTTTCTTCATATTCTATCCTTACATCAGATAAAAATATGACATCTAGTACATTTTATTTTTAGACTGCGGATATAAGTAGCTTAGAGGGTGTGGTTATTGAGTAAAGTTGCATATGCAAAGAAGCTGGTGTGTGTGTATGTGTGTATAATTTTATTTAAGTGCAGAGGATGTTTTCCTTTGCTCAATAGAAGTATTTGTTGGCAGCAGTGGAGAATTTTCATGTAACAGGAAACTTGAAATTACATTTCCATGGAGGATGAACACCCTGAAGATAGTTTGTTTGTAACAACTGTAACATTTCTTATAGATCACTTCACTGAATAATTTTTGGCTTTTGTTATATTAGTTTATATTAGGTATCTGTTTAAAGCAGAAGTACTGTGGATACATTTGTACAGCAGAAAGAGATTTTGAAGCAATTTCAACCACATATTTTCAGTTGTCTTTACCTTTTAGCTATTTCATCTAGTAGTTTTGTAGAAATTTGGGTAACTGAGGAAATGCAAATAAATGCACACGCATCTGTGTAGTTTGTGAATACATTTCTGTACAGTGAATTTAAACCATTTTGAATCATGTTCAATATAATTTTTTGATTTAGCTCACTTACAAGCCCTGGGAAATCATAAGGGATTTTAATGGGTATCCATTAGTTGAATACTGTGACAACTATGTAGATCTAACTTTGTTATATTTGCTATAAAAACTGAAACATCAGCACATGTAGGAAAGTTACTGATGTTTTAAAACTAGAACTATACATCCATAACTTTCAAGACAAATTGTCGTACTCTCAAATTATATCACATACCTACTTTTGTCTTAATAATAGATGGGCACAAAATATTTTTAACAGTTTCTCGGTTCCCTATTTTTTTGAAATTCATAATGTTCTCCTAAAAAGACAGTGTTCCTTTATATGAGTCATAATTTTAGTCTGCTTGAACAGATTCCAATTTCAGGTATTTATGTGTCTTTGGGAATCCTGTTAGTCCGCACAAAATTTTGTTAAATAGATTCTCACTGCTTTTTATTAATTTCAGCCCGCTGATAACTGAAAAGATCTTTTGTAGATGTATGAAGAACACTATAATTATGGTTTTTCCTTGTTACCCAATGCTGTGCTTCAGTATTCCTTTATGATTTCTCTTTTATGAATGTCTTTACTGTGATAACACTACCAACACAGCTTGTCCCACGTGGTTCCCAGTTTGGTCTCCTAACTAATTCAGTGGATAATGTTTGTTGTGGATCTCAATACGTTTCAGTATTTATTTCCATAGACTCATGGAGCAAGTTTTCAGATGGCACCAAGTTGAGTGGTGCAGTAGACACACTAGAGGGAAGGGATGCTATCCAGAGGGACCTGAACAGGCTTGAGAGGTGGGCCAGTGCCAACCTCATGAAGTTCAAGGCCAAGTACAAGGTCCTGCACCTGGGACAGAACATTCCCAAGCACAAGTACAGGTTGGGCAGAGAATGGCTTGCGAGCAGCCCTGAGGAGAAAGATTTGGGGGTGCCAGTTGATGAAAGATTGAATAGGAGTTGGCAATGAGTGCTTGCAGCCCAGAAGGCCAAACATATCCTGATTTGCGTCAAGAAAAGTACGACCAGCAGGTCAAGGGAGGTGATTCTGCCCCTCTGCTCTTGTGAGACCCCATATGAGTAATCTGTCTAGATGTGGAGCCCCCCCAAACCAAGAAGGACATGGAGTTGTTGGAGTGGGTCCAGAGGAGGGGCATGAAGATGTTCAGAGGGCTGGAGTACCTCCCCTACGCAGACAGGCTGAGAGAGCTGGGGCTCTTTAGCCTGGGAAAGAGGGTTCCAAGGAGACCTTAGGGGGCAGCCTTCTAGGACATGAAGGGGGCCAACAGGAAAGCTGGGGAGGGACTTTTTATAAGGGCAGGTACCAACAGGATGAGGGGAAATGGCTTTAAACTGGAAGAGGGTAGATTTAGACTAGTTATTAGGAAGATATTTAGGTATTTACTGTGAGGGTGATGAGACATTGGAACAGGTTGCCCAGAGAGGGTGTGAATGCCCCCTCCCTGGAGGCATTCAAGGTCAGGCTGGATGGAGCTGTGAGCAACCTGATCTAGTGGGGGGGTGTCCCTGCCTATAGCAGGGGAGTTAGAACTAGATGATCTTAAAGATCCCTTCCAACCTAAGCCATTCTATGATTGAATGGAGTCTAAATTCTTACAGCTGTTTTAAGAAAGGCTACATGACAGATTTTTAGTACCTAACTTGTAATGTGAGATCTTGCCTTCAATAGCAATGCCAGCTTAGTCCTGTTTTTCTGCCAACCTGCTTTATGTCCTGATGCAATGTCCACGGTGCCACCAAATCCTGAATAATGATAAAACAAATTTTAAAAGTGTATTATTTAAATTTCATTTTAACACAGCTAGATCGTGCATTCAGGTAACCATTCAGACCCACAAAATGGTTATGTGGAAATGTGGAAGTGAAAATGTGACAGAAGGCTATAGTGACTTGCTAGAGGCAGAGAGCAGGACTTTAACGGGCAGTATACTGAGAAAAGGGTATATGGAACTGTTTAATTTAATTTTGCAAACCTGCATAAGTTTTAGTCTGGCATGTCTCTTCCGAGGAAGATTTGTCTTTAAAGTCTTTCTTCTCTAGTCACTGGGCTTTAGAGCATCTTGACTAAACTGAGCTTAGTGTTACAGAATGCTGGAAACAGTAGTGCACCTGAGCATATGCCTGATGAAAGTCTTTACAAAGTTGTCTCTGGTAAATCAGGCTGGAGATTTCCTGAGCACTCTTATGAGAAGACATTTCTTGAGTGGATGCAACCTTCATGCATGCAGCCACCTACTTACTGAATCATTTGCTTGTGAGTTGAAACTTCTAGACTACTTGTAACCATCAGGGGTTTTAATCTAAACTCCTAATTACTTAACCACCAACAGAAACACCTTCTCTCTATTCTTCTTACTAAAGCTGCAGATTCACTGGATCAGATGGAATCTTCCTATATATTTTTTCTGTGTGTTGAAGGTTCAGCTATAGCTACCCATTTTGCTTTTCATGTTACCTAGCGTACGATGCTAAATGCAATCCCAGGAAGAAGAAACAAAAATTCAGGATTCTTATTTTCAGAACATCCCTATCAAGTTACTGAGGAAGACTGCTTCTTATTATTCTCTCATGTTTATTTATGAATTGGAGACTGTTAGCTGTGCAGTGGTTCCTTTTCACAGGGAGATTAAAACTGTTTACTCAAGACTGGGAACTCTCTTGGAGCGTAAATCAGTGTGAATTCAGGCTACATGTGGGTGAGCAGGGCATATATGCATGTCTGCAAATTTTGAGTGTAGATCTCTGTACAACTTAAGCAAAAAAACAAAAACAAACAA
>PPHD01024709.1:794-12027 GCA_002909625.1 Bambusicola thoracicus
AGAGGGAGGGAGAGAGGACAGTAAAATAACGTGTAACTACTTGCTGAAACGCATAGACTTGAATCTCCTATCTCATGTACTTTAGGCAAAGTAAGAAAAAGTCACTTTTCAATAGTGACTCTAATGAAAAGGATTCAGGAACGTGCTGATTTATTTTCCATCTATGTGCTTTTAATCTGCATCAGTTATTTCAGTGCAACACATATTGCAATCACACTTTCCTGGTTGTTGTTCTACTGAGGCGCATAATAAATGTTGTGAGATACTGTGCAAGAGAAAGAACAATACTTCGAGCTAAATGTGCTGTTAAATTAAAGTCTTTTCTTGAGCAGTGGAAAGGTCCTGAGGCTTTTCATGTCAGTGACATTAGGTAAGGCACACTCTGAGCATTTCTTATTTTGAGACACACAGCGTGATCCTAAAGCACGGGAACATAATAGTACCTTACATTGCAAATATTCAAAGATATCTGCCATGAAAAACACAAGCAGGACCCCACCACCACACCAAAAAATGCAGGGGTCAAGTATTTAAGGCTGTCACGTTTCCTCTGTGATACATCAGGGGAAGTCAAGTGGCAGTTACCTCCGTCCTTGCCAAATCAGCCCAAAAAGAAACGCACAAAATCGTTCAAAGAGCTTAATGTGCATTTTTTAAATGAATCCCAGTGTATAATTTCCTAAAGGATAGGAATCAATTCTATTTTGTGCTCTGAAGAATTCTATTAAACCTTTAGAGCACTTTGTGAAATGTGAAAATGCAGTTTGCTAAGGAGATAGCCGAGGTGGCCTGCAGTAAATTAACCCGGTACTGCTGACTGTTGCCATTCTTTGAGCCTGCTCCAAGGGATTTCTATGCTTACAGTATAACACCATTTACTAGCTTCTAAACTAGATTTGCCCTCTGGCTGCAAGTCAGCAGACCTTGGTGTAAAACACGGCCAGAAATTAGTTTGACTTAGGGTTACATTTCCAGACCAGAACAGTGCTGCGTGTTACAAAGAACCAAGAACCAACCATTACTTCCAATCCTGTTGTTTTCCCTAGTGGACTTGGTGTAGTTAAGTTTGAGGCCGTCTGGCTGCCATGGCTGCTGCCCTGCCTGCCTGCCGGTTGGCGTTCAGTCCATTACAATAGATCCCTCTCTCCCTTGCTTTGTAACAATTAACCTCAGACAGGAGCTAACTTCATTTGCATGGTAATGAGGCATTCATCTGAGCCACGTCGAAGTTAAGCATGCTAATAAGTTTTTATGCAAACACCTGACGGGTCAAGCACAACAATGGGCTTGGATGAGAAAACCTTTCATTAAATGCAAATCACTTTTCTTGTAAATACTATGGCAGAGAACTTTCTAGGACTCTAACACAGGTCGCCAGAATGGAGTCACCTAGGTTAGATTTTCAGGGCCCCAGGCAGACTGAGGAACATAGCCACTGATCTATTTATATTTTGAATTAACATCACACTGGGTAAAATCCCCATTACAGCATCAAAGCAGAGAAAGCCCTACATGAAGGTAAAGAGGAGAAAGCAACAATATTGCCTCATATTTCACAAATCTGCCACGGTTTCCTGGGATGCAGGGCGGCAGATAAGACGTTACTGCCATACAGCACAGAAGACTGTAGTATTTTGTCAGGTTTTCATCTTCTTTACCTACGTGGTGTTGTCAGGCGTGTTGTGGGGTAGGCACATTTCCTAGTGAGCACACACTCATTTTGGTCTCCGCCTTGCACTAAAACTTCAGGAATCCATCCAATTCACATTCTACATGCAGAGATGGAGGTTTTGGTTAGGACAAGCAGTACGAGACATTAGCAAGACAAAAAGCCAAACACCTTTGGGACTGAAGGAGCAGTACAAGGACAGATTTTTTCAGTTAAAGATTCCTCAGGAAGGAATGAAAGGAAGAAGCTGATTCATTGAAGGCCAGCACAGCCAAATGCAGAAGGCCTCTCGCTCAGGCGAGGCTGTTAGCAGGACAGACTGACCTGTTCTGACAGCACAGCCAGTGTCAGGGGAGCAGTTCTGGCCAGAGGTTACAGCAGTGAAATACGGGCAGCCCTCTGAAAAGATGACTTCATGGTAAATCGTTAAAGGTTTTGCTCCTAGCCTAGAACAAGCGAATGTAGTGGGTATAGAGGGAGCTGCTCTACCTTTACCATGACAAAAACTTACAGGGAGGTCTGTATGGCATGGTACCTGCAGTAAGTGTAGGCTGTACTGTTGAGACATAAGTAGTTCCTGCCATTGCAGCTGCTGTACAACGAGCTACCTGGGGGGAACATTTGGGTGATGTATAATACCCAGTGCCCCAAAGCTAATCCAAGGCAATGGATCTGATTCACACTTAAGTGTTGTGCAAGGTCAATTCATTTAATCCAAACGGATTATACCCACCTTGTTATAAACATTAAACAGTGACCCAACAACTGCATGCTCCCCAAAGATCGCCTTCACTGCATGAGATACTGCTGTTCTCAGTACAACTGCTAAATATTTTAATTTTGCTGCTGACCTACTTATGACGTGTAAAACAAGGGCTCTTTCTACCATACAAACATCATAAAATCTAGCTATTTATTTAAAAAGAACTCAGATGAAATTTGAGTTTGTGGGGAGTAAGTAAGGATGTTTGAAGGTAGACAGCCAAGCAAACCAAGGAAACAGAAGGGAATATAATACAGTGAGAAAAGAGAAATCGTGCTTATTCAGAGTTCATAGTTTACATTAATCTGTTAGGCCACAGATGCAATGGAATTTTATGTTTTACTTGTAAGAAGTGCTTGCAGCTCAATCAGAGTCAAACTATACAACAAACATCATCATTTCAATCACTATGTACTACGAGCCTTAAGTCTGCTTCCAAGATGGAGATGAAGCTACCTGAAAGCTAAGGGAGGAACTCACCTGAAGTCTATGAAGGGAACCAAAAAATTGTGGAAGCCACACACTGACAAAAAGAAAGGGGGAACATGTAGTGCATATGTGGGTTTCCAGGCCAAGTCAAGGCAGAAATTGAAAAAAGGGAAGACTCAAAGTCTACACTGAAAGTTAAAGTCATCATACAGCTGATAAGCAACGGCTGAATCATAGAGCAGAATACTCCAGAAAAGAGCTTGCATGAAGAAAGCTTCTATACACATCGTAGACATTCTACCAAACAAAGCCAAGTTTCTTGTAATAACACTAAGAAAAAAAAGTAATTAAGAGGTGTTTATATAACACATACTCCGTTTTTAAAATAGAAGAGTTTAGTTCTGGAGTAAAGAGAATAGTTTCGGTCTGTTTTTAAATTACATGGTAAAAATGCAACTAAATTATATATAATACCGTAAAGGAAAGTGTTAACAAAGACTGTCCATCCAAATCTGCTCCACTGCTCAAATAGTTAAGTCCTGGAAAGTGCCAAATGTTCACTTGGAACCACAAAGATACACTGACCGAGCATGCACATTCCTTGGTGTACCTTTTGGCATTCAGGTTTGAAAAATCTCAGTTTACCATTCAAATCTCAACATAATATTTCCTTTCAGTTATGTAAAAAAAACCAAACAACCAATAACAACAAACCATAAACCTACTAAATCCCTCCTGTCAGTTATCAGAATCTCTTAGCAGTAAAATATTCTGCAAAATACACAGCTAAAGGAAATACACTACTAATTACACCCCTGTATCTATTTCTTCTCCTTTCTGCGCTTTGTTGAATATTTTCAGACAAAAATACTGAACAACTTGAGCTGTCTGAGATCTGCTGGCTGTCATTAACAGGAAGCAGGCATTTCTTCAATTCAAGACATCATGATTATTTTATTTGGTCTGTCACTTCTTTGCTTCTTTGTCGCACTTCTCCAATTCAACACTAAGAACTATCAGTCTGCTAAGAACAAAAACCAGAGAAGACAAAAACTGGAAAGGGAAGATACGGAGACCATGCTGTTGAAAGCATTTTGTCTTATAAAAATAATCACCATCACACTGTCACTGGAAGAAGGCCGGCGCTGCTAGAAAACCAATGTTGTATCACATTCACTGAGAATTCCAGGGAAAATCAACACTTAACCATAAGCAAACCAAAAATTAATAAAAATAGAAAATACCATCATAGGTTCTTTACTGTAAAGTGACCCCTGAGCAACAGTGACCTTTGGTGACTGTTTTCACTGACAACTATTACATACATTTCCTTTTCAAGAAACTCCTCATTATTAGATAAAAACTCTGACGCTCAGAACCAGAAAGAGAATGGACTTTTACCTTGCCAGGAAAGAGTACAATGCACAGGAAACGCAGAGTGTGGTTTCAAACAAAGGTATTTCCCTTCAGCTCCAGTGTAGATGTTAAATATAACAGTTTTTCCCCTGCCATATTGTCTCAGCCTGATTTCATTTGTTTCAGACTAAACATTCAATTCAAGGCTAAAGCTGATGTTTACTCTTTCACAGTTTCAGTATCAAAGTCCATAATCTTAAAAAAAAAAAAAAGAGGGAAATTTACATTTTATTCCATACCTCATTGTGATTCTTGTTTAACCATTCCTTGGTAGTGTTAAGGGCAATGACAGCAGCAGGCTCATTTGGAAAACCTAAAGACAGAAGAAATGAGAAATAAATTGAAGGTAGATATTTTTCTCCACCTAAAAGAAAATGGATTCTGTTCCCACCTTCTTTGGTCTAGGTCTGGGATTACTTTTGGCCACCACTCTATTTTAAAGATAGTTTTTAAAGGTTTTAGGTGACATTATTTATTCTTTTCCTTCATAAACAAATTGGAAATAGGGCCAGTGATTTTCTATGAGTGTTTTTTATTTGACTGTTTTTAGCTCTGGTTAGGAAAACTCAGCAGCTCTAGAAACAACAGAGAGTTATACACGTGTCATATCAGGCAGGTAACAATATAACATACACCACAGTAACAAATGCTAGGCTTACATCTCATGGCACAAGTTCTTTCTTTAATCCATCTGTCAGCAAAACTATACAACACTGATCCCAGTGCCAGAGGTCTCATAAGGATAAAAATGCTTGATATATAAATCTCTTAATTTATGACCTAAAACATAACAAACACCTTTGGAAATTAAAGAAATCATGAATCGTAAGCATACAAATTTAAGGCCTGATACTGCGTGATATACTAGCAATAGCAACTCCCCCCAGCACTAAACAATATCAGAAATCTTTCCAGGGATGCAGACTTTTTGCTTTGATGGTCTCTATCTATCATATCTAAAGATGCTTTCATTACTTAGGCAGCCTTAATTTAATTTTCCTTTAAAATCCTAACTTGAGGGCAGCAAATCATTTCTGTGAGGATTTAAATATAAAAACCTATAAGCTGTATGAATAGCTCTCAGTAGGTTAGATTAATAGAACAGCCTTTGAAGAGGTGGAGCTGCAGGCACTGCGTACAAGCAAGGAAAGGGGCTAGACAGAAACAGGCATAAAATCTGGCACACAGATGCATGCATGCAGCATTTTTTACATCATACATCACCCTCATGACATAAGCTGAAGTACAGACACTGAGAAAAGCAGTAGATGCACCCGGCTTTTTGACATGGCATGTTAGCCACCAAAACCTGTCTTTAACTCTTTTCAGAACTTCAGCAGTGCTAGACTGAAAAACAGATGAAATCTCTCTGCCCTCCTCGAGTCATGCCCCCAAAGCATTGCTCTCCATAACTGGATTGGGTTTGTAAGGGTATTTTCCATCGGCATCATTTTCAAGAGACAAATGACAGCTATCCAACAAGTTGGGTAAAACAGTCATTGTTTGGATTCACTTCCTTTCTGTATGTTTCTTCATAAAACATAGATGTATTCCTTTTTTTTCCAGGTCCAGGATGAAAAATTAGCCAAGATTCTACAGGTGTTACTGGGGACACATCCACCACTGCTGAGAACGCATACTCCCATGACATTTATTAATGTTGCTGATATCATCAAGGCACGTGACCAATGACACAAACTAATGAACGCTTCAGTGGCTTAATTTCACTGTATTGCAGAATCACAGAACTGCAGGAGTTGGAAGGGACCACAAGAGACCACCGAGTCCAGACATCCTGCTAAAGCAGTTCCCTACAACAGATCACACAGGTAGGCATCCAGATGGGCCGTGAATATCTCCATAGGAGACTCCATCACCTCTCTGGGCAGCATGTTGCAGTGCTCTGGTGTCCTTACTGTCACGAAGCTCTTCTGCATGCTTGTATGGAACTTCCTGCACTCAAGTTTTAGGCCATTACTCCTTGTCCTATTTGCTACACACCACTGAGAAGAGCCTGGCCTCATCCATTTGCCTCCTATCTCCCTTTAGATATTCATCAGATTTCATCTAAGTCTTCATTTCCCCAGGCTGCACAGACCCAGGTCTCTCAGCCTTTCCTCACAAGGGAAATGCTCCAGGCCCTTCATCATCTTTGTGGCCCTCCGCTGCACTCCTTCTAGGAGATCCCTGTCTTTTTTGAGCTGGCGAGCCCAGAACTGGACACAGTGCTCCAGGTGTAGCCTGACTAGGGCAGAGCAGAGGGGAAGGATCACCTCCCTTAATCTGCTGGCCTGGCTCTTCGTGACACACCGCAGGGTAACATTGGCCTTCTTGGCCGCCAGGGCACACTGCTGGCTCGTGGCCAGCCTGTTGGCCACCGGAACAACATATTTAGGTCATATAAAGTAACAGGCCTCTAAGCAGACAGTCCGCTTGAATTAGTAACATCTTATCTAAGAAACCACGACTTTATAATACAGGAATTCTGCACCAACAGTTTGGTAGGTTTGCCTGGACATAAAATGAAGACTACGCAGAGAGGGAAAAGCAGATTTCAGGCAACTAATAAACCATTGTTTATGCACTGAATGGTTTATTTTCAGAACACTCCTCCCTCCAGCAAGATTCACTTTTCAGGCTTGTTTTTGTATTCACCTTCAGCATGGTATTTGCCCAAAGCTGTAAGAACATGCTAACAATTTTATAGAATTATTACTCTCTCAATAAATTGTACATTATTTAGGAAACTGCTGCCATGCTAACCAGCCTTAAACAGAAGCTCATCTGCAAGACTGGTGTTCAATTCCTCTTAAGTAACCATCAATGTAAAATAAATAAAATAAAATAGACCAGCAATCAAAATAAAAACTTTGAATCTTGTGTACAATTTCAGAAAACATCTTAAAATCTATAGAAACCTTTTATGATCTCAAAAAAAAAAAAAAAAAAAAAAAAAAAATCTACTTAGTGCTTCATACAAATTTCTGGTAAATTTAAATAAAAGGATTATCCTTTTGGCTTTATACAGAAGTGAGACGGAATTTGGCTTCCTGTTCCACACCGTGCACCAGCACAAAAAGCCCTGTCTCTCTGCTTCTCTAACAGAAAAATATTTGATTTTATAGGACTGGGTTAAAGGGAGATAAAGTGAGATGGGATCTTTTTAAGCCTGCTTTTGCACTGTTATTTATTTATTTCTGAGCTGCATTTGTCTGCCACAGCATTTCTGACGCGCTCCCATACACACACACAGCCCTCCCCGCTTCGCTTCCAGCAAAAAAGCAATCTCAGTGAGCACGTGGGAATCAAATTACTGGAGAGAAATAAGCTCAAGGAGCCTCACAGTTAACCGACTCCTGGAGCAGCAGCTCAGACAATTCTGGCTAAAGGCTCAATTTCACAAAAGATAAAACAGGTAAAGTAATAAGAGTGACACTGGCCCATGTTACTGCAGTGAGTGCTCCTCTGGAATACTGAAAAGGACAGGGGCACAAAAAGGCAAAGGAGCATTATCTGTAAGGTGCAGACAAGCAGCGCCTCTAAAGGACTTCACTGGGTTTGTTTGGTTATAGAAAAAGGGAGGGTTGGTAGGTTGTATGTCAGTGATAGGTGTGAGGTGAAGCATCTACTTACCAACACACACAGGTCTCCAACACAGGCTGGGCTTCCTACATTGTGCAGTGGCAAAGCTTACATTTTGGCACCAGATCCTGCTATATCACCGAAACACGGCAGGCCGTCTTTGCTCCTGAAAAGCTCTTTCAGCATGCGGTAACACCACTGCAGTGCCCATTAACCACAGCACTTCGTCTGCTACCAGGATCAACTCTCAATCTTCCAACCATGGCAAACACTGAAGTAAGCAGTCACTGCCACTTGTGCCCCTCTCAGTTCAGGAACCCTCTCTTAAAGAACAGCCTTCTTCAGTACTGCTCAAGCTGACTTGCTCCTGCAAAATCTTTAAAAATGACTTGGAATCCTGTAGGAAAACTCTCATGGTTTTGGCCAGTTGCTTCAAAGCTGAAGTCATCTGTGTGAAGTGTGAAGTCAGACCCAGACAGAACAGCCACTTCAGTACATACCTATAGAAAAGTGACTGCTAGCTCTCAACACTGACTTGGGTACCAGCATCACTCTAATCACAGCCAAGCTTAGGAATTTCCTTTCCTCCTCTTTGCATGCTACTAAGAGACATATATTCCCCTACTTTCACTCTCTGTTTCATGGCTATACCTCCAAACCGCCAACAAAAAAACAACAAAGCAACAACAGAAACTGAACTCTGTTGCTTCTCATGTGTCCTTGGGCAGGCATTACCCACGGAGACAGTCTATGAAAGCTTTAAAAGATCTCCTGACTTACGAGCTTCTGCATCTGCTTCCAGGACTTTATCACCTTAGTCCTGGAAATTATCACACTGACCTGAGAAATAGCGGTGAAACAAACGGGACGTTATGCAGGCTCTCGTGGTCATAACTTCCCAGAGAAGGGGTGATAAAATTTTACAGAACTGCTTCAACACGTTAGATATTAAATAATTGCGCTCTTTTAGAGAAACAAAGGGTGGAGAGGGACTGAGGAAGACAGTAAGCGTGGAGATGCACGCTGAAGTTCCCCTTCTATTTCTATTTATTCCCTTGAAAACCACTGCTGAGAACATTCAAGTCCCCCTGTTTTATTAACATTCAGAAAATATGCGATGAATTCCCTGCTGTTCAACACGCAGGACAAACACTCGGCCTTTTGTGCCGAGGGGATTTAGTGGAGAAACATTCACACCATTGTGAATGTCTATTACTGTATGCCTAATTTGTCTGTGTAGTATTTGGAAAATGTATACATGTTCTTCAGTGAATAGCAGCGTAACAGGAATTTTGTGAGATAAAATTAATAGAAAGCTATTTAAGGGACTCAGACTGTACGGAGATGCTGGGAGCTTTATCTGTCTCTTTTACTGTCCTCAATTCACTGCTACATGTTATTAAAAATGTCCAGCTTACAGACAGGTAATGCTGCCTCCCCATGAAAAGTCCATTAAGAAAACCTAAGTACTAAATAATGAACCCCTAATATGATATAGCTGAAGATGATGATAACGGATTATAGCTGTTAGGTTATAATGCTAACAAGCAAACGCCAATCCAGAACACTTCAGTAGCCGCAGGGGTCAGTGTTGCAGTCTGCCAGTTTAACTGATACGTTTTTGGTTCATCAGCTCATCCTAAATTAAAAAGGAAAGGAAAAAAAGGTCTTTTTTTTGTTGTTGTTGTTGGCACAGTCTAAATGCTAGAAAGGGTTTTATTCATTTCAGTCTGCTCCCTTCTGTGCGGTTTGAGAACTGTTCATCACAACCTTAATATACTTATTTGCCAGCTTTAATGGTTTCATTTTGAAGCGAGTCATGAAAAAAACAAACACATTTCAGCACAAACGCTCATTTCAGAGTTTCTCATACTTTCTCAGAAAATATCTACACTGGGATGTTTGTGCACATATCAGGGATGTACTGCTGTACAAGACTGCTCTTGTGCTCTAAAATCAAACCTGACTCCCATTGTTCAGTCAACACAACTGTCAGAATGGAGTAACTTGCATTATTCAATTTATTTGCCAATGACGTTTAATAACGCCCCTCTAATAGGAGCTCAACAGACATATTTTGACACCGTGAAAATGTATAGGAGACCCTCTCTGCAGTCAATATGACAGGGTATATCCATCGCACAGCTAGTATTTGTTGTACTGCATGCACTAGATGGCATGGAAAATAAACTCTCGTCAGGTTTGTTAAAAAGAGAAAAAAAGCACCGAGCATTCATCCAATATATGGTCTGAAATCCAATATTGCTATCAGGGCTAAGAATGCTTTCTGAATCACAGCAGACATGAGCAAATGAGCTTCATTACGGTCATGTGGGTTAAGACTTGCTACTGACAACACAGTAATCATAACACTTCAACCTCATCAATGTATGACAATAAAAGGGAACAAATGAGATGCATAGCCCAGCATGCCTGAGGTGGGGTTACTCAATACGTTCACTTGTCCTTCAGTTGTGAAACTAGCAGGAGTATAATCTTGCAACCAAACCCATATAATCATCTTGTCAAAGACGTATTATAGTAGTCAAAATGAATTCACTCGTGCTGCGCTGATTCCTATTACCATGGTAAATCTGGCCCTTCCGGAAGCACAGACGGTAGTATCCTACCAAGCACTTTGCTGCTGCTATTGGGCTTTTCTTTTCTCTTTAATAACCACAGTCACGTGATGATTGGATAAACAAGCCGACACGTTGCTAGCTTGATCATTTTTGTGAACACACTCAACCCGAAAAGGAAAAGGATCAGCTGCAGCCCCAGTTTCAATTGGCTGCTTTGAAGGCTAAAGAGGAGAGCTGTGAATCTTCTAAATAACCCACTTTGCCTTACTGAACTCATTCAGCCAAAGACAACGTTATTATTTGCTGTCTACTCAAAAATTAAGTCTCAGAAAGACAGTGAAACTAAGTATTGTGAAAATACAGTGACTTTTGTTTGCCCCAGTTACTCCAAGAGACACAGCCGCACGGACTTGCTGGATCCATTTTAAACTATGCTACAGTAAGTAACTGGCACGTAAATAAAATTAAAAAGGAAAATGAGACATTTTCAAAATGCATAAAAAAGCGTTCTTCTGAAGAAATGTCTCTCAGTTCCTCTCGAGCAAGGAGCATGCTTTCTCATTTCCCTCAACTGAATAAATTCTGCAGCAACAGGAAAATAAATGCAGCTCCTGAAGAATGCGCTGCCAATTGCATTCAACCACTGACTTGATAACAAGGCAGCTGGTAGAGGAAGGTTAGTAAAGGAACCCAAAATATGCTTATAGCAACAAATAGAAGGAATGGAGTATTGAAATGATAGTGGGCCCTGCAGTGGCACAGGGTAACTCAGTGATCCCTGGTTCAAAGAAC
>PPHD01024710.1:0-12027 GCA_002909625.1 Bambusicola thoracicus
CAAACCTTGGATATGCACTTACAGAGTTCTGTAATACATTAATAGGGTAGAATACAAGAACAGGCAGCTTTCCTACTCCTAAGTTGGCCTCAATTAGAAAGTTTTTAAAAAAGCATTTAAAGAGCCCATCCCTAACTTAGACCTACGTCCCTGCCCCAAAGATGCTTGGAAACAGAAATATTCCCTTACATGCACTCGGAAGGCCATGCTATGGCCCACCTCATGGGGGTCCTTCCAATCCCAGGAGATTTTGCAGGACCGGGGATCCAGGTAGTTGCCTCGCACGTAGTCATAAATAGTTCGCTCCCCTCGGCGTTCCCGGTCCTCATGCTGAAGGAAGCTGACTATACGTGCGGCAAGCTCAAAGAGGAACTTAATGGTGAAGAAGAAGGCTACCACAGATACTGTGATCCCACCTGCAGCAAGGAGAAAACATGGTAGTTGCAGTAGCACGATGGATCAAGCACCAAAGTCACATCCTCATTATCCCAAGATGCCTTTTATTAATGACATTCTACTCAAACTGCAAATTAGACGTTTAAGGCAGAAGCTATTGTGCAAACATTTATGGACTGTGTTATGCTAGAAGTTAGGTTAGAAAACAACACATCCCTTAAAACACTGCAAATGACTGCAAGTGGAGGAGAAATAGGCAAAGGTGGTACAGAGTCTCAGGCATGGCCAGCAAAAACACAAAATTCCCTCTGAGTTGCAAACTAGAACTACAGAGATTTCTTCAAGGGAAACAGTCAGATAGCCACACAAACCCTGCACATCACATTAAGCCTGGATTAAGAAGCATCATGGAGGCAACAACCCTACACTAGTTCTGAAGAGAAAAAGTAAGGGGATGGCTTAGGAGTGAGGTCAATGGAAGAACTTTGGAAACGAGAAGAATGGTAAAAGGGGCAAGTCTGCCAAATGGAGGGCACAGTGCAGGGTGACAATAACTTCATGTTTGTTAGGTAGACTCTAACATGAAATCAAAGGCTTTCAATAAATTCCTCTAATGCCTACGGAGAGGTCAACAAACACAGTGGCAGCCTTTCCTTCACTTACCAATAATGTAAAACATCAGGTCCCTTCGGTGAGACACACAGCCGAGGATCACAGCTGCATCTAGAACACAAAATAGGCCAAGTCCAGACCAATAACTCTTCCTCACATACACTGGCCTAAATTTAGTCTATGATTCCTTAGACAAATACCTATCATCTATCTTCCTCTCCCAGGACATCTTTAAGGCATTATTCCATAAGACTGAAATATACAAACAGCGTGCTAAAAGGAACAGTTCTTGCACCATCACAGATTCCTGTTCTGATTCAGGGACCTAAAAGGACAAGGTATGATCCTCAAAAAACAAACAGTGGGTTTGGGGTACTGAAGGATGAGTTAATTCTGCAGGATTTCAACAAAAATATCTGAAAGCTACTATTGGAAATCTCAGACCTACAGGAATCAAGTCACGCTAGACTACCATGAAAGTGTATAACAGAGCCGACACCAAAATGGACAGAAACTGAGCCTCAACCAGCAACTTCAGAAGAAAGTCTATGGGATAAAAAGGATGTGGACAAGCCCATTTGGATTGGTTCAGAACAAACAAAATCCTCCTAAGGCAGGGATGAATCCTCTTTTATTTCCTGCCTTGTGGCTCTACTGTAGAAAGTAGAAAAAACTGTCTACCTCTGTGTACTCACTCCTGAAAAGCAGAAACTCTTGCTGATCAACTCGCAAGCTAAAACCTTGATTGTTGCACACTATAAAGATAACGGCAATTTTTAGAGACGCCAATCTAAAATTAAACTCTCACTGAAGGGTTTGCTAAACAAACATGTAGTAAAAAGACTAAACCCTGAACAACATGTTCATGGTTGATAAGACATAGCTGACAGATGGAACAAGCAGCAGCAGCAAATGTGTGTGACAATCAGACAAACAACTTGACGTACACTAATGCATCCAATATAGCTCACCAAGTCACCATTCAGTTAGTGAGAAGCTACATTGTGCATTCAAACTGCCTTTAAAGAAAAAAAGAATATATACACAAAGGAGGAGTTATTCAGCAGTCATCTCAACAGCAGCAGCAATGGACACCAGCATGCAGAAGGCTTAAATGAGGCATATATCCCCCCGGGCCACAACAACAGCCATCATTTTCCAGCCCAGCAAATCCCCTTTGCTGGCCCCCCACATACACTCCATCTCCCTGGCTAAAGAGCAATCACTTACCTTTATGCAACTGCTCATGTTCTAAAAATCAAAAGGGTGGTACCCATTCTTCAGCATCCTTCCTCCTTATGCCCAACTGTGGGGCAAATGTCAGCACAAAGAGGCCATAGAAAAGACTGTCACAGAAAATGGAACTCCTGGAACTTGCATCACAGGAAAAACTGCTGAAAGGCGAGGACCTGAGCACAGCAATCTCTTCCTCTTTGTGCAAGAAGGTTGCCCTGAAGCACAGCTCCCTGTAGCCTGTAGTTTGCTAGCCTCCCTGGAAAAAGAAGAAAAAGTAAAGCTAGATCTTTCTGTCGCTGACAACGAGTCTAGCAAGTACAAACAGGTGAGAGGTGCACTGCAAGCGTATCACCAGATGTCAAATCCACAGAAGCAATCCTATGAAGATATCACAGTCACTGAAGTGCTTGGCTTCGACATGTTCTCAGTCTCCATGTAACACTCTCAGTCCATATGATCTGCTGAAACTGGAAAGTTCAAGATGGAAATAAAAGCAAATAAATAACCTGTCTCCATAGGTTTTGTCGGGCTCATGGGTTTCCCAGAGCAGCCAAGAAGCTCTGAGCTATTCACAGCACAGAGAACCAGTTATGGCTCTAAGCCTTCACATGCCACCTTATTCTATCCCAAACTAATTTTTGCTGATGTTTTAAGTGTTCAGAAAACAAGTTCATAAGGCATTTCAGTTTCAGCAGCACGGTCCCCTAAATCATATCTTACTGTCAGAACTCTGATCTTAATAATGAAAATAATGTAAACTAACAAAAATTATACTTAAAATAATAAAGTAATAGAAAAATAAAATCTAACAGCACGAACATATGCCAGAAGACAAGCCACAGAGCCTACAGAGTCAGTATGCACGCATTCAGAACGCAGATTACATAAGGGAGCGAGAATGAAATGAACGGATCCAGGCTCACCACAGCAGCTGTCTCAGAGTTCCACCTCTGGCAGGGATGCCAGTGATGTGCTCCTCTTGCCTGTCATACCATCCCATCGGCTGTCACTGCTTCTCTTATACCCCTTCATCCACCTTTCTCTTCAGATGTCTCTTATTTCTCTCCATCCCAATAATCAAAAGCCAACTGCTTCTGTACACTTCCACTCATTTCTAACTCATTGGAAAAACAACGGGTGAGTTCTTGACTGTGCTGCAGAAGTCAGACTCTCACTGCCTTCTCCTCCCCCACATCTCAGGAAGAGTCCCACCCACACTGCTATTTTCTTCTCTCCTCTGTTTGAGTGAACAGTGTTGCAGTCCTCAGGGGCATATGTTCTTATTCTCCCCTTAAATAATGTTGCAGGTTTATGAACTCTTATCTTTGTATATTAAGAAGCACAGATTAGCAATTTCTTTGAGGTTTAAGCTATTTCACAGTATATCTCCAAGCTAACATGGAAATATAGAGTCTTCAGTGCTTTCCTATGTGTACTAGCTACAAATGCCTGCTTGAAACTGCCCCTTAGTGGTTTGGCAGTGAAAGGGGTCATTCTTCCCTGCACAACTGCAGAATTTCACAGAAAGTTACCAATGCTTCAGAATCTGTGAGATCCCCTCCCAGCACCTTACAGAAACTGCTTCTTTGGGTCACCAAAAAGCATCAAACTGACATCACGGATTCATCTACCCATACTATTCTTAGCCCATAACTCCCCACACCACAAATAACAGCCTCTCTCCAGAAAGAAAAGAGCTGTAATTCCAACTACAGCTGCATCTGAAGACAACCAAATGCTCTTGTTTGGGATTGCAGGACTTCAGGATGATTCCCTGCATCCAGCCAGCCATCTCCCTCAGTCAGCACAGCCACTTCTCATTCTATCATCTCCACATGAAGTGGCAGGCAAGGCGCCACGCCGGGCAACCAGCAGAGATGAAACAGCCATGGCACAGTTGGCTTCCCATGAACACACACGCCAGCAGCAGCTTTAAGGATGCGCTCTGGGTGAAGTTCCCATCTGTGAGTAGCTGCTATTCAAGATAAGTTGCAGCATACACAGCTAAATTAAAACAGTATCGACGCTAAAAACTGCCAGCTTGCAGCCTGGGAATCAAATTCATAAAAACAGCAACATAAGGTGCCATCATAGCTAGGCTAAGAAATGCTGAATTGACCTGCAGGTCCCAGCGATCTGGATTTAAGGACGCAGCTGGCAATGGTCTCCTGCCACCTACATGGAAAACAGGAATTTAGAAAGCTTCACTGAGGTTTGTCTCAAGGAGAAGTCCTTGCACAATTAGGATAGACAGCCAGAAATCATAAGATAAACAACATTAGTGCCACTGCCTCTCTCAAGGCAGAAAGGAAAACAAGACCAGTAACAAGAATAAATTTTGTTTGCATTACTGCTGCTGTGAAATCAAGGGAACACAACACAAAGCTCCAGGAAGCAGCACAAACGCATCCGCGCATAGGAGCTATAAGAACAATGCCACATGCACATGGCTACAGCTACAGGGCCAGCTGGGGTTTACAAATGGTTTAAAAGCTTTTCTGCAATTTGGTGTTGCTCCAAAACCATTAAGATGACAGAACCCCACACCTCTGAGCAGAACGTCCCTATCCATGCATGCAAACATCCACCACCAGCAGCCACTTCGTCTCACGCCACACACACCGCTCACAAGACAATTCTCCTTCAAGCAAGAAGATGCAGTATTTTTTCACATTAATTAAAGCATGCATAGAAGGACAAATAGAAATGCGAATGGAAACTTGGCTTTAAAATACACTCACGGAAGACTGAAGAGTCAGCTCAAAAGGCACAGAGCGCACTCAGCCCTCAAGGACAAAAGCCACAGCAGCGACAAAGGTTTCCACAAAACAAATCTGCGCCTCTCTCTTCAGAGCCGGCATTTATCACACATGCACTTACATGCAATCCCAAAGAAATACTGGCAACATAAAATAAAATAACATAAAATAGCATAGGGAGACCTCGGTCAGCTACCCAAGGACTTCCCACTGCAGGCAAACAACCACGAGGACAGCAAGCCGTTCCCCAGGCCATGCAGGTGCTGCTTTGCAGGGCCCTCCCATAGGCTGCCCCTTCCCCTGGGCCAGGAAGAATCTCTCACGTGGTACGTTGGGACTGTAGAGCCGACTTGGTGACCAGCATGCCAAACAAACTGGCCACATTCGGGAGATACCAAGAGGTTTCAGTAACCTCAGAAAAACCCACAGTGAAAATAAGAGCCACGAGGTCTGCCTCAGCCCTCCTGTGCAGGGCACCAGAACCCAAGTCCAAGGACATTAGAAGCTTTTCCTTCCCCGTGCAGAAAGGCTGTTACAGGTCAAGTTGCACAGCCAGCAGAAAGCACAGCTAAGTAAGACTGAGGGCCACAAACACTCCAATGAGGCACAGGTACCAACATCCCCGCTGCTCTATTCCAAGCCCATCAGCACAGCACAGCACCTCCAGCACGGCGCTGTTTCCCAGCACACGTCAGCCCAGCGAGCTTTAATATTAAAGGGTTGCACCCTCTGCTCCTCCGCGCGGCCCGGTGCCCGTCACCGCGAACAGAAGGGGCTCCGGGCCTCCGGAGGCCCCCGGCCCAGAGAGGCAGCCCCGAGCCCGGCTCTGGCAGCAGCGAGAGAGAGGCGGAGCAGCTCCAGCACTCCGTCTTCAGCGCTCGTAGCCCTGAGCCCGAGATGCCGCCCCGTGCGCCCTGTGGTGCCGCCCGCCTCGCCCCGCTCCCAAACCGGTAGCGCCCTTACCGAGCCCCGCTGACAGAGCGGCGAAACCACTGCCCCCTTGCCGGCGGCCGGAAGTGACGCCACTCCCCGTCCGCCCAAGAGGGCCGGGGCGCTGTGACGCACATTGACGGCGCCGGAAGTGGTGGCTGTACTGGTGGGCAGCATGGTGAGGAGAGCCGGGTTAGGTTGGGGGGCTTTGGGTCTTAGGGTTTGGGTCTTGCTTACCGCGCTCGTGTCTCCTTGTAGGGAAAGCAAAAGAAGGCGCGGAAGTATGCGGTGATGAAGCGCATGATCAGCCTGCGTGACCCGCGCATGTGAGTGTAGGCCACTGCTAGGCCGGCTCAGGCGGCGCCCCGCAGCTTGGCGGCCCGTTCGGTGGCGCGGGGATCCCATCGGGGCTGCCGCTGCCCGCCCCAGCGGTGCGTGTACTTCCTTGCAGAAACGAGAAAGATCGGGCCAAGGCCCCCGCCAAGAAGAAGGAGGATCCGAGCGCCATCAAGGAGCGGGAGGTGTAAGTGCCACAGTGCCGACCGTCTGGAGGGTGTCAGCCTCGTACCTGTCCTTCACTGTAGGATTTGGTGTGATGTCGATCACAGTTAAACGATTTGTATTCTTCCCTACAGCCCCCAGCACCCCTCCTGTTTGTTCTTCCAGTACAACACACAACTGGGGCCTCCTTACCACATCTTGGTGGATACCAACTTCATCAACTTCTCCATCAAAGCCAAGCTGGACCTTGTGCAGTCAATGATGGACTGCCTCTATGCCAAGTGTGAGTGTCTGCTTCACTTGCAGCTTCTGGATTACACGGTGCCACAATGTGCCTGTGAAGCGCCTATTGGCCTCACCACACTAACTGAGGGTAGAAGAAATATGTAATAAAATGTGTACTGTAATCACAGAGCTTGTTGTGGATGGCCTGTGGTAGCCCTGAGACTATCTTTGTCTTCAGACAGGCAATGGTTTTAAATACTAATCTCAACAAAGGTAAAGCAGTGGTATTAAAAAAATCTAGAATTACCATGGGTTTGTCCAACTGCTGCTCAATGGCTTTACATTTCATCACTTTGTATCTTTAGCAGTTCTGAGAAGTTTAAAACTGCAAACAGTGGGTTACAGAGTTTCATGACATATAACTTTCTGAGCTGTGCTGTTGAGATCTGTAAAGAAATACGGTCCTGTTGTAATACAGGCTTCTAATGCTGTCATTTTTGCACGTAGGTATTCCATGTATCACAGATTGTGTAATGGCTGAAATTGAGAAGCTAGGACAGAGGTATCGCGTGGCATTAAGGTATGTGCACAGTATTCCTCTCTGCTTCTAGAACCTTGTATTTTAATATAAAGAAATGGAATAAATTTGCTATGACGGTGCTTTGGTACAAATGGATTTTAGATCTTGAACTTGCTTTTATTTCTCTGGCTTTCTGAGTTTAGTTCTTTGAGTTCAGTTTTAGATCACTTTGGAAACCTACATACTAGGTACAGTATCAAGCTATAAATCTTTTTTTTCCTGAGACCTTCTAAATATCATTTTCTTCTTTTTCTCTAAATATTTAAGTGTAAAAATGTATAAAAATAAAGGAAGAAATGACTCAGGTCTTTTGGAACCTTTCACTTGTGCCTCATGTTTTTCCTGTTGCAGTAGGTAGCATGTACTGGTAACACAGAGATGTGTTGTTGTGTGATCCCTACAAAACAAGTCCAGGGTGGTTTGTGCTCTCAAGGCTTACTGCTCATATGGATTGTTCTTTACCATTTATTTTGAGCTGCTGAGTTGTAAAATATCTGAGTGCAGCCCCTAAACATTTTTGAAGCTCCCCTTCAGAGGACGTGAAGCATTCCTATATAAAAAGCTACAAGGTACAAAAGATTAGCAGCAAGATTTAGAATTTCTCCTAGTGCTCGATGAGTTGTTTCAAATGATTTTTCTCTGCTAGGCAAGAACTTAACATTACAGAGAGCTTGGAAACCAATTTAAAAGAACTAAGAAATACTTAATCAGGCAGATTGCATTATTTGTTTGCTCGTCAATTCAATTTTCTGGAAGGTAGCGTTTGCTCCATGGCTTAAGCGCTTGTTTAGAGGATAATATGCTGCATATCACAGAAAAGAGTGTCTCAGTTCCTGCATACTATATTACCACACATTTCTGGTCTGATCGCTGTGATGCTGCACATACGTATCCCCACAGAATTGCCAAGGACCCTCGGTTTGAACGTTTGCCATGTATGCACAAAGGAACCTATGCAGATGACTGTTTGGTACAGAGAGTCACTCAGGTATTTACCCATATTATGCTAACACACTAAAATTCATGAACCCTGCTAGTTACTGATAACTTGAGTTTCCAGCAGAGTAACTGTAAAATCTCACAAAGAGACATTTTCAATACTTAGCACAAGTTTATTTGGAGGGGAGGATATAGTCTTCCCTAAGCATGCTTGTGTAAGTCAGCATCTAGAATGGGAAAGCTGTCATCTGTAAAAACTGGACAGAATTTGAATGTTTCTTGGAGTCCATTTTGATAAGCAGAATGACATTACAATTCTGTTATGGAATTCTGTACAAGTCCTGGAAATGCCTCACTATTGACAGGTAGCCCTCTCCTGTTAAACGAGCTAATTGAATCGAGGCTTTTGCTTGGCTTTTGCACCAGTGTTGACTCAGGCTTGCCTCTTTTTTTCAGCACAAATGTTATATTGTAGCCACAGTGGATAAAGAGCTCAAGCGGAGAATACGAAAAATCCCAGGAGTGCCCATAATGTATATTTCCAGGCACAGGTAAGGAACTTTTGGCAGAAAGAAATGCTGCCAGGCAGAATCATTGTCTGACATGGACTCTATTCCAGTGTACTTCTCTCCTGCATTGTCTGTACTGCAGGTTGTAGTAAAGGGCCTCATGTTCACCGAAAAGTGAAAGTATAGCTGCTGCTGGGATAGACGTGTTGCAGACCTGCTTTTATTGCAGTCCATCTATTCACTACCTGGAAAACTTCTTTCCTTGAGGCCAGTGTGTCTGTAGATACATCTTGCATAGCAGCAGGAGGACTATCAGGCAGGTGTATTCTACAGATTCTTGAGGAAAAGTTCCTGTTCCATGTTCTATTTGGAAATTTTGTATACCCTCAGCTAAGAAACTGAATTTACTTCTTAGCTAAAAGCTGAAGCAACCTGGAAGGATGCTAGGGCAGCAGTTTCAAAGCAATGGATCTATACAGTAGGACCATTGTAACAATGTTTGCATGAATTTGTTTCCCATTCTTTCTAAAGCATTCATTTGTCAAATCCAGTGTTTTAATATTTGTTCTGCATCATGTACAACTCAGAACTTATATCTTGCATAGAACCTATGTCAAATCCTTTCCAAGTGTGGTAGATATGTTTGGTAGCATAGTAAGGAAAGAAATAAGAATGTGGAGAGAAAAGGGTCAAAGTCTTCAGATGGGATGGGAGGGACACTGGGAGGCAGGTATGCTACCGATGGAAACTGAGTCTACTAAAATGCAGGCAGAAGCATGTCAGAAATGAGGAAGCTAATTGCTATAAATACATGGTTTTAATTGATCTGTAAGTAGAAAGTGGCATAGAATATTTTCCCTCAAAACATCTTCACCCTTACTCATTTTGCCCATGTGTCACAAGTTGAATGGACAGGATTTTATTCTCCAGGGTAGTTCTGCTCCTAAATCCTAGGTCAGTTCTTACAGTAACATTCTTTTCTTCTTTGGGGTTGATGATTTCTTGATGCTGGAACTCTGCAGGGTTTGAGGCGAAGGATAGAGGTAACTTTATGAAGTCTTTTTAGTTTTCTCAGAGGTGATATTTTTCTCCTTGAGGTTCTGAGCTGCAGATAGAAATGCAGCAGAGCTGTTCTATGTTCAGTCTTCCTGTGAGCTTGTTGCTGCACTAAAAGGGGGACAACATAGAGTAGGTTGTCTTAATAGATTTTCCCTCTCTTTTGCAGATACAATATTGAGAGGATGCCAGATGATTATGGAGCTCCTCGGTTCTAACCTGTCCAGCCAAACCAGGAATGCCAGGACTCTGAGCCAGCATAAGGGTCCTTCTTGTTCCCAGCCCTCCTGCTTTCCTCCTTGCCAGAACCCTGTTTATAGGATATTGGACTGACTTCATAGCCTTGATCTTCTAGGAAAAAAAAAAAAACTTCATGGAAGAGGGTGTTTTTATTCATCCTTTTTCTGACTGCACCTGATAATCCATAGCTTGGAGAAGGATATCAGAACAAGAGAACTCTATGATCAAGAATGTGTGAAATTCTCTCTTTGTTGTCACATGGTGATGGGTTTCACCATCCCAAATTAACTACTGGTGATAGTCCAACTATGACTGAGAGTGGAACCACAGAGATATTAGAAGGTTCTTATCCCTGCATCTGCAGCAGGATGAGTATTCCTTTGGTGAACTCCTTTGCATCTACCCCAAAAGGAAATTGGAATCTGAATGCTGGAGGAAAGCCATCAAGTCTGCATCAGTAGACTGCCTTCTCTGGAGCCACGGTCTGGTAGATTTTAATTGAGAGTTGATGGGCTTTTATTCAACTATATCTCAATACAGTGAATGAAATCAAGTTGTGTCCTGCTTATGTTCCCTAAACTCAGTTCATCTTTGTATGTTGAAGAGATTTTCCCTTGTTTTTGTAGGTGCTTAGCGCATACTTAATATCTCTTCTTACCAGTGCACCTTGTATTTAAGGTATGATGGTATCATCTCACAGTCTGTCTGCTGGGTCAGCCAGCAGCCCAGCCCTTTTGCTTAAATGCGGAGATGTTAGCACTGTTGGGTCTGGGATAGACCTCTCCCTCGTGTGATACTTAGGTGCTTTAAGGTAATGGAAGAGGAGTGTACTGCTGTATACAAGAAAGTGTCAAACTGAAAGGTATTCGTTTGGGCTGGGACCAGAGTAGGTGGGGAGAAATCAGAGCAAATCTCACAGAGACCTGCAGCATTGGCAGTAACAGGGAAGGAAGTTGTCAGAAGAGTGAGGGGAAAGAAGTGGTTAAGTACACGGAGAAAGGCATTGGAAAAAATAATTCTAAGATATATTGCTTCTGTCATTGTGAAGGTGTGTTCTGCATTCTCTTATCTTCTCCATTAGGCTTTTATTTTTAGTTTGCTCTTCTGATCTCTGTTCCTCTGTGGTGGTGAGAACTGTTTTAAGACGGAGGCAGGAGAGAAATGGAGTGTCGCTGAGGCCCACATGCTGTCACGTGGCTCCTGGCCAAAATATTGGAGTTGGGGTATGGAGAAAAGGGGGAAAATTGATACTCTTGGTAGAACTAAGAAGAAGACTAAGCTTCAGTAGAGTTTGCATCTTGCAATACCCTACACTAGTTCAGTCTGCAGAGAATAGCTGAACTCGCATCCTTAAAGGCAGGCAGCACACAGTGAAGGTAATAGCTCTCCTCTGCTAATAATTTCTTGTCCTTGGGAAATGCCCCAACTAATTACCTTTATAATAGCACCTGCCTTTACAGATGTTGCAGGAAACTTTGGGAACACATTGGACTTGCCCTCTTTGCTTGCAGCAAGCTCACCTACTAGTCCTATCCCTGAAATAATACCATACTGACACTTCACCTGCAGACTGAAAGAAGGTAACCAACTATCCTGAAGTTTGATGCTGTTAAATTGCATGTTTCAAAAATGATTTCCTCCATTTTCTTCTCTCAGTTCTTTCTTACGCTAGAAGTATTGCCACGAACACTTGAAAGCCACACACTGCCCAACAAGGACTGAGAAACAGTTGTAGGATTAGATGTGCTTATTTGGTTTTCAAGATAATCCTCGTTCTGAAAGACTCCTCCAGGTACAAAGTTACCCAGAATTTTCCCTATGCAGGTTACTTGAGTTAACCTGAACCGAAGGAGACTGGAGGAGAAAGAAACTGTTGCTTATGGTTAATATCTGACAGAAATCTCTTAGGTGCTGAAGAAGTCAAAGGCACAGCAACCCGCTGAACCTGTGGCATGTGTTGGCTGCCAGCAGAATGCTTACAGTTGCTAGACAAAATGAAAGGAAAGAATAGAGTTGTGTGTGTTAGGGTGGTCTTCCCAGAGAG
>PPHD01024711.1:0-12026 GCA_002909625.1 Bambusicola thoracicus
TGTGTTCACATACTGCTTTAAAAAAAAACACTGAGGACTCCCTAAAAAACCCTATTAACAACAATAAGCTTTTGTTTATTAGACCCTTAAGATGCAGTTATGATGGGCAGTGTTAATTTTGCATAATATTTGGCAACTTTTTGTCTTAAACTTTATTATTGTTTCAGAGACAGTTCCTGAATGGTGTACAGTTCCTTAAGAATACCAATTTATCTTTTAAGACAATTTCCTACACTCCTAGATAAGATGAACCCACAGTTTTTGTGTTGGGCTTGCTGAGGTCATTTGTGAACACCATTCGTATATATTTCTGTGGAAGCTTCTAAGTTAATTTTATTCCAATGTGTTTATCGCTGACATATTTTTGAAGCTGCAGAACATTTATAAAGATAATGTTTTCTCCTTTATGCAGTTTCAGGTGGTTTTCTTTTTTCTTTTTTTTCCCCTGTTAATAATTCTTCCACCAACCCTACTTACGCACTCATGAGTAATCTGCACCCATTTTGAGAAAGTGCCTTACACCAAGAGTACAGCCTGTGAGCAGAAGTGCAAAAATTGAAGCTTAGAGCTATAACAAATCAGGCAATAGCAACTGCACACAGATGAGTGGGCACAGCCTTTGAAAACATGAGGGACAAGTAAGTATTTGAAAGTATGCCAGTTCATGCCTGATGTATCAAGAACTAAATGTGCATTGCTGGAAGAGAACTGATTTTTAGATGTTGCTTCAAGACATCACAAATTTTCAGAAGCAGGACGGCTTAACTTCCATCTTGTTAGTTTATTCACATACCAATGGCATTGGTTATTTTCATATACATTATGGCAGTGTAATGAAAATGGTTTCTACTTCGGTGCAACCTCTAGATATATTTAAGTGGTAATTTCTCCAGACAGCAGAGGTTTATTTTTCTATCAGCATTTCTTAGAATCAGAAAACTCAAAAGTCTTGCAATTATTTTTTTTCTTTTTAAAGAAATGATGATAATCAAGAAGTACTATTATTGTTTTTCTATTTTTTTTTTTTTAATTATTATTCTGTCTGCACCTATTAGGATGTTCAAGGAATAGAACCATTAAATGTCTTTCAAAGAGCTGAAATACTACCCTCTGACATGGGGTATTGTCAATTTCTTTTGCATGAGTTGGGTTGCTGGCCAGATCAGTTTTTTAGAGGCTAAGATGCTGTAAAAGTAGTATGTGTGGATATACAATGTACATGTTATTTACGTGTATGAATATACATGTGTATGCACACACATATTCCTTTGAAATTCTGCAAAGCATCCAGAAATGTATGTTACACATGTATAGAAAGTAATAAATATTATTTTTAATAGCAGAAGATATTTGTTCCTTTTCTTGATAAGGAGGTTACTAAGAGTAAAAATACTTCAAAATAATGTTTCCTTGTTGATTTCTGTAGCATTAAAATTGTCTGGAAAGACAGCACTTTTTTTTTTTTTAATTATTATTCTGAGCTGCTCTGATGCAGTGTAAAAAGGATCTGTTCACTAAACTAAAAGAGAAATGCAGTTAATAACTGAAATAAACTATGGAGGTAAAAAATGGGACAGCTCAGTTAAGTGTCTCTGTCAATAACTGCCACAGACTGTAAGGAGTACAAACCTCCGGAAGAGTTAGGTTTATTTTATTTTAAAAAGTCTCAGGCCAGAAAGAAAGACCTCTGTGAGCTGCAGTTGTACATCTGGTAACTGATTGCTGCTGACTGAGAATTTTCTGAATAAGGTATGTTAAACTTCCTGATAATTAATGACATAGAATTAATTTGTGCACAGGCATTTCTTGCAGACATTCTACAGACCAAGTCCCTTCTTTTGGGAGTGATGTTGAAGGAAGCTACTATGACAGTTACTGTCATATATATATTGAGTAGGGGGACATAAGTGATGTTACTGAATATTCATAAAAGCCAGATTCAGTTTCATTTTCTGTCCCAGCTGTCTGTACAGAGCCACAGGAAACTGCTATTTGACTGGATAACTGATGGGATAAATTTTCTTTAGGTAGTAAAATAGCTACTATTTTCATTGATCTTAGAAATGTTTCCTTTAGATAAGCTAAAGCTATATTGGAATACACCGTAACCATTTTAGTGATCACATTTTATTTTTCTATAGTTTTTGAAGGTCTGTTTTTGTGGTTCTATGGTCGTTCTGGAATCTGATGAATTCTCGAATTGGAGTTCTGAAAAAGTCTTTTATTTCATTTATCCTGAAATACTAAGTTCAAAGAATACTGTTTTCTTTTTCTGGTTCTGACATTCTTTTTCTCCAATTTCTGAGGATCCTGGGATACGTCAGTGCACCGATTCATTCAGTGTACTAGAGTAAAGTCCCATCAGCAAAATAATTCTTATAGTCACTGACTGTACTGAAAGGACTTGCTACTGCCGTGCCTCAGAACTTTGTTCTCCATTTCACTGTACCTGAGCAGCATCTCCTGTGTGGAAACAGGATACAAGAGCTAAAGATAGTAGCAGAACAAAAGCACAAATAAGTAAAATTAAATAAAATACTAAGTGGATGCCAAATACCAAATTGAATTACATTTACATGAAGGATTGCACTTATTGGTAACTTAAAATTTTTTCTAACCTCGATTAAAACTAAGAGAAACCAGAAGTTAACAAGAGATATAGAAGTTCAAAAAACTTCGATTATTTAATATGTTATCACTTTATTACACCTCTTTATTACCATGTTCTAACAAATTCTGTTCAACTAATGTAGAAGAAAATGAATGCATGCTCAACAGAGGACTGCAACAGATTTATTGAGATTTCTTTCATAAGGACTGTTGGGGCAGTACGCATATACTTTTTGATGAAGAATATTATTAACTTTTTCCAGCTATCTTCTTGAAAAATATTCAGACGTAAAGTAAATAAACTATGTAGTAAAATCGAGCTCCATAAAAAAAAAAAGCAAAATAAAATCAGTCTCTCTAGCAACATAATATTTTATGGTCTGCTCTTTTGACATTATAAATGTACCTACATTAAATATTTATCAGCCAGGTGTTTAAAATAATCCCCTTGCTTTGCCTGCCAGCTTGCTGAACTATATGGTCAAGGCAGATACTCTTTGGTTTCCTGTCCCTCTTGATTATTTATCCTGGCTGGGTGATAAAAGAACAAATTATAGCATGCATGAAATTCAGTATTTATGAAATTATGAAATTCATATTTACAGTACAAATCTGGGGATCTGAAGGCTGGTAATATAGTTTGCAGTGATTTAAAAAATGAAAAGGAAACAATTTTTCCTTTCATGAATGGAAAACAAATCTGGCCTGTCAACAGCCATCTCTTATTGACTTTTTCTGTTAACCTTTTTCTAGAAGTATCATCTTTTTCTCTATTTCTGAGTTGTACACGGGGGTGAACATTCTTTTTATTTTTTTCATCACTTTTTATTACTGTTGTTTTTACAGTACCCAACCATGCAGTACCACCAAGGACACTGAAGTCAATAAGCAGTAAAAAACCAAACCAAAACAAAACCTAAGAACAAAAAACAAAGCCAGCAATAAGAAAACAAATACCCCTCTTTCCTGAGAAAAAATGTATGTATGTGTTTACCTATCTGTTGATCTATCTATACATACATCGGTGTACTTGTATATATCTGAACACAACTGGTTCTCTTCGTTGCATTTTGGCCCTTCCACTCTGTGCCCTACCCATACCTTCCAGGCATGCTTACTGAAGACCACAATAAATGCAGTATTTTGGCATTTTCCTAAATGTACTGATTGCAGTTGTAGAGTAAGAAGAAACCATGGGCTGCTACTAGCTGTCCCCTTATGCCTCTGTGCGCTTCCTGTTCCTGTCACTGGTCATCCAGAGAAACAAAAAATTTTGAAACTATGTAAAGAGCAGAATTTCTTGAAAACCAAGTATTTTGTTTCCTGTAACTCTGATTTGGTAAGAAAGAGGAAGTTTTGCAATCTCAGAATTTATAGTGGCATTCTGATTGGAGAAACTTGCTAAGAAAACAAGCCAAAAGAAGAGCTTACAACTCACTCTCTTTTTTTCCCCTTCTCTTGCTCTCCCACTTGTCCACTTTTTCAACTGTGGTTGTCACAACTGAATAGTATCATAAAAAACTCGATTATGATGCTTACCTGTTATTGTTATCTCAGAGACCATCTGTGTACAAAGATGAATCAGAGATCTGACATATATAATTCCATTACCTTTTTTTAATACTAAATTGTCTGTACTGTTCTGGTATTTGAGTTCTTTTTCTCATGTCTTCTATCTCTAGTACTTTCCATATTGATTCTATCTCTAGTACTTTCCATATTGATTGTTTTTTGTGTTTCTATTCTTCAAGCATTCAACATTCATCTTGTTAGGAAGAGCCAATTGTAGGAGAGCACTGACCATTCCCAGAACAGCAAGTTACATGAGAAACAGGTCAGTTAAATGCTAATGTTGTGGGGTAGAATGTGAAATTTCTCATCTTCCAAGCTCAGGATCGCAAAGTTACTTATAACATTATAGAAAGTTGTGCCTGAATGAAAGGTCTATTCACTTTGTGATTGAAAACGTCAGATTGAATCTAAGCTAATGTTCTTTCTACTGTTTGAACCATAAGTGGAAAATGTTAGGAACACCGTGACCCATCTGGATCTCTTTTCTCATTTATGCCAGTAATGCTGTATGCAGGTCAAGGAAGCTTGTGTTCTTTCAAAACATGAAAACCATTTATAACAAGACAGGTTGCTCTTCCTCAGTATTTTAGCATCTTCACAAGTGGAACAATTGCAGTTTTAGATTAAGAAGAAAATACGGATAGGGCAGCTGTCTTGTTTGTGCATAATTAGATTTTTATGCATGCTGTTCAAATAAATGTGAACAACCACTCATTTCTGAGAGAAACAAACAGAATGCATTAAGTACTATATGACTGGCTTAAGGTCGCAGAAATGTGCTATATTAGCAAGCCTGGTATTGCTTCTTTTATCTGTAGTTCTTAGAAGAGCTGCACTGGTTATTTTTGAATTAGTTGACACGTTTATGAATGAGATCCAGCGTCTATGCCCTATTTATTTATCTATCTATCTACCTACATAACCATTTATTTATTTATTTATTAAGCCATTGCTGTTTTCCTTCAACATTCGCTAGTTCCTCCAACACATTTACATTTGACTTTAAAAAGACAAAGTTAAAATGATGTACAGAGTGTACAAAATTCTTCTTATTATAAGTGTTTTCCTGTAGGAAGAGAAAAACCTTACTTGACATTTTGTTGTTACTTGAATTCAGAAACACATGTAAAAACGTTTATGCAGATTTACTCTCTCATAAACATATTCTTTAATGTCTTCGTTACTTAGTATTCCAAAATTTTATTCCTAATTATTTTATAGACTTTAAATGTTCAAAGAAGAATAAATGTTACTTGAAGGAATTAGAATTCTTTTGGCACGGTTCAGTAGCTTCACATTTGTAATATAGGGAAAAATATGAAAACTCTGCATCACTACATCCCACTTTTACTTGAATTATTCAGTTCAAAATTAAATGCTCCACTGCTATAACAATTTCCAGACATTATACCTAATATATTCTCACAGAAAAGACCACTGATAACACTGTGGTACAGTATCCATAAACTTTAGCAGTCCCAAATACTCCTATTTTATAGTATTTTCTTGGTACTTTTGTTTCTTTTTCATGTTTTCATAAGTTTCTATAAGAGGTTAAAAGCCTTCCTAGATTTCCCTGTCATTTTCCCTTTCATTTCCTTTTGTCTTTTAAATAAGTTACTACTGACCGAAACATCTCTTGCTTGGCAGTAGCCAATATTAGAAAAATAAAAGGGGGAAAAAAAAGAGCTGTGGCAGTGGACTGGATATTTTACTACATCATTGGTCTAACGAGGTCACACCTATGAATATCTAGGGCCAGCTTTTAAAAACGCACTTTACATTTTTCCTCAGGTCTATATTCTCCAGCACTAGAGCAGCTGACTGCTGGGTTTTTTAGGGGGGTGATTCTTGAACCTTTATTTGCTTTGAATGGTGGACTTTTGGATGCTGGTTCTTTTTCAGGTGAATGTGCTAAGTGGAAAAGCATTCACATCTGTATTGCTAAGGCAGTAATAACTTTCTCTTTCAGGTGACATGAAACACAACTATTTGGATTAAAATAACAGTTTATGATTTACCATATATTTATCAACTCAGATCTTCTGAAGCATAGGTGTTTACTATCTGTTTTGGACTTTTTTAACCTTAATTTATAACTCATGTAATGTACAAAGGAGGAATCATATAGTTTCAAATACCAAACTGATGATATTTATTTCAGCTGTTAACAGGTGAGAAGTAATAGTTGGTCATTTATATATCGGTACCAAAGTTATATAAACATATGAAAAGATGGATTATCACAATAGCATTTACACTGCTGTTGTAAATAGCCTGACGTAAATTATCTCAGCGAATATTTGATTGCTGTGTTTTCATGGTTGCTAGATTGCCATAATAGCTTTGAATAGAGCACAATAATATGTAACCAAAAAGCTTACAAAAGTAAGAATAATTTTTTTTCTGGGGAAAAAAAAATGGAGAGAAAAGGCACCACAACTGCAATCCTGTGCACTTACTTCTTTTTTTCATATTCATAAATGAATAAGAGAAAAACTTTGAGAATGCATCATTTGCAATACCTATTTGAACAGACAGTGCCATGAATACACCACATTAACACACTCGCAACAAAGAAGAAGCATTTGGGCCTTTTGTTTTAATTCTGTACCTTGACCAAAGTTTACTGCTTGCTTTGAGGTCATAAAGGTTCTTTTCAATTGAGACAGTAGAATCAGAGGTGCACCATATTTCTCTGATTATGAAATAGTCATTTTTACACACTGAACTCCTGGGAATATCTTGTTGAATGATTTATGCTACAGATGTGAATGTTCAGAACTGACCCAGAGTTCTAAAAAGAAAACATAACAATAATGTGTAGCTACTTGTTTTTAAAAATATCTAGCACTTGCAATTCTATTTTTTAATGTCTTAATGTAAAAATATTCTTATATTTCTGCAGCATAATTTTTAAAAAAGCCCTCTAATAATCCAACAGCAGGATCTAAATGAGCGATTCTTAATTCTTTTTTAGTGTGAAAACCTTTGGAATAGAATCAAAGAGCATTAATCATTTTAAAAAATTCATGGTATCCTATGAGTGCATAAATTAAATTTGCATAAATATAAATTATGTATGTGTAAGCATATATGTTTATAATTAAAAATCAAAAATTATAATGTTCTACCATTGATGAGAATGAACTTCTGTGACTGTTAAGTATTTAGGCTGCTATATTTCTGAGTAAACGCATGAACACTTCAAATTAAAAAACAATATCAGTCTCAGGTTTTAGTACATTAGTTCTCATAAAGGTCTTGAAAATAAATTAAAATTTACTGGATCATTAAGTTCTTTTATGATTATGACTAATTCCAGATGCAACATTGTATCACAAAAACATTTTCCAGCTGATATGTTTGGGAAGACTGCTTTCCCCCTCCCTGCACTGTCACTTAAATGGCGTTGGGGCAGCTGACCCGGGGAAGCAGTCTCCTCTGTACTGGGCCTCCTGAGTACAGCAGCTTTCCAGGTGTGCTTTCCAGGCACTCGGCATCAATTCCCAGACTCTTAAGAATGATAGCAGTTTTTGCTTATATTCAAGATGCTGACACAGTGCCAGGAAGTTTACGTTCATGAGAGCAAAATTGTGCACTGGTGTTGTAAATGTCCAGAGCGGTGGTGGGTGCCCCATCCCTAGAGCCATTCGAACTCACGCTACACAGGGCTCTGAGAAACCTGACTGAGATGTAAGTATCCCTGTTCATTGCAAGGGAGATGGACTAGATGACTTTTAGAGTCCCATTCAATTCAGTTCTATGATTCTAAGGTAGTAGTGATTAGTGGATTTCCTTGAGATGTAGTGCCAGGTTATGGATGTGGTTACGCAGGGTTTTTTTCCCAGCAGAGCTTCCCTGGCACAATCAGAGAATATAGCATCATTGCTCAAATTATGTTAAAGATTCAGCTAATTAATTCAGTTTTCCCACCAATATTTCTTCCTTATGCTTCCTCATTTAGTCTTGCTGGAAATAATATTCTGCAAGCGCAGCACATTGTGCTGCTTGCTGTGGGTCTGATACGACAGTCATCCTGATTACAGAGGAAGTAAATTGCTAAATATATCCTGTTTGTTCTAAAGTGGGGAAGGAGAGATGTATTTAAATGCAAAAGTGGCTCCACAGAGTGAGAAGATGAGCTGCAGCCTGGGCTTAATTCGTGACAGCTGGGAACCTGTCTCTGTTGAAGGAACTATGGGTGTTTCCAGCTTGTGCATTAACTCAGCCCCTTATTGGATGTATGACTTGCTCTAAGGTGTCTGAGGGCTTCCATATAGCTACATGCACAGGAAAGTCTTAAGTATCTCAAGAAATCAAGTAGGATTTAAATAGTCAACTGATCTATTTGCACTTTGCTGTGATTAAAATCAAATATCCGTATAGTTAGACTTTAACCAGCACAGATATATCACAGGGAGCAGTGATAGAATTATTTCTTGCTTATTTGTGCAAGAAAGCTACTGGAAGGGTTATATTCTCACGTATAGTGCATAGGCAACAAATACAAATACAAAGTATGTGAAAGAAGCTGGTATGTGTTTTTTTTTTCTTCCTCCCTCTCTGTCTTGGCTGTACTAAGCCTATAAGACAAACCAAAACTGGATTTTTTCCTCTGAGCCAGCTGAAAGATTTTACACTAATGCAAAAACTGCAAAAGCCTCCCAAAAGTAATAGGCATGTGTTGACATTGGCAGAATTCAGTAATTATTTCATAATTATTAATTCAGTAATTATTTCAGCAGCAGTAAGTAAGGCATATGTGTGTTGAAAATATGTCAGTTTGATACTCTGCTGTTTTCAGTGAAATGACCATCTTGTTTATGGCTGGAAAAATAAAGGTACTGTTAAGATTAAAAGAAGAAGAAGAAATAATAGAATAGTTATCAACCATTTATTCTCCCTAATTAAAGATCTGAATAAAACTTATTGCTGTATATTGCTTGCACGCATTCAACTGCAAAAAATGAATGACAGTGATTATATAAAGTGTATTTACCCAAGCGTGTATGCCCTTGAAACATCTTCACGTGAGAAAGAGCCATCCAACTGAAAAAAGATTTAGGAGCATCTCATTCTGGTTCCATAGTTAGAAATCAAGCTTTTTGAAGCTCAGATTTTGCTCCAGATTCTCCCAAGAATTCCAGTTCAAGTCTAGCTCTGGGTTGCCAGCTTAAGCTGCCCCATTGGGCTGAATAAAACTCACTCTAATGAGACTCCTTCCTCCAGTTAAAATAAATAAATAAATAAAGGGGTGCATTTTCCTGACACCTTCTAAGCAACATTCCACAGAAATAAAGGGTTACATGTTAAGGATTGCTAATGTTTTCCAAGGAATTCCAACATTTGCTGCTGGATTTAAAGGCAAAAGAAATTATTAAGAGCACACCTGCTATGGGTGTGAAGGGTTGAACACTCTTTTAATTCTACATTTAATGATGTTTTAAGCGATTTGAGAGGCCGTTTTTTTAAGTTGGTAGTTAATGGATGAGACATACACAGAATGAATGTGTGATGCTTGCACCAAAGCAGTTTCCTGGGACCCAACTCAGTAAGGTCAGTTCAGCATGTTAGATGATAATGCATGGCATGCAGGGTTTGAACGAGAAGGAAAAAAAAGAAGCCCATCTTTTAGTTTCATGTGTTCATCATTACATTCCTTTGTCATTTCGGATTTCCCTTGCTGACATAACAGATAATTTTTTTCTTAGTGAACCATCTTCACTTGCTAAAATATCATGGTGTCCAGCTGCTGCTTGAAACCTCCAGGTGTTAAATTATGAAAACAATTTTTTGAGGTTATATTGGGAGGAAATTTGTGCAATAGTTTTCATAAGTAGATTAGAAATTTCCTTTGAAGTAATACTTTTTCTATGCAAGATGTCAGCTGACACACACACATGATGTATGCTTATCTCTGCATTCTCTAAAATGTTCACAATACTTTTATCAGTATAATTCCACCCAGTGCAACCAAATGTATTTGCTGGATCTTATTATACATTAGAAAAGAACCCCTCCTTGTTACAGGATATTATTCTGCAGCACGAGCAGAGTGAGTTTGCTTTGTACTCCCACCACTTAATCTCTTAGCATTTGGGAGGTTGTTTTTAATTTTTTTTTCATTTTTTCTTAGAAACATTTTGTTTTGCAGCTAAAAGGATTTTTTCTCCTCCCCTCCCCATCAAAACTGTGCAAAGCTTGTATTTCTTTATGTAACTGAAGGTCAGTGTGGCTGCATAATGGCTGCACTTGAAGATCTTGTGCTATACAGTGCCACCACGAAAGGACAAGAATCGTGCAATGCATTTGGCTTTCTAAGGTACATTTAAATTAATAAGAGCCTCATAGTGCAGCTGGAACTAGAGCACAGAGTGAAATAAAACAAAAAGCGAGATCAACTTGTGCCAAGGAGGGAGGGATCCTAGATTTTAATTAGTGGTTTCTAAAATAATTCCTCTAGCTGTTTGTAAGCATTGCATAGCTGCTTCTTTGTGCATTGGGGAGCAATGGGTGCTGACTACTTTGCAAGGGAGGTGGAGCAGTGAGAGGAGAGTGATAGCAAGGCAGGATATTCTGCCTGAAGTCTGTATGTATTTTCTGATTGTTCTTTACCGTAGTAATATATGAGAGAATAATTTAACTGCAGATACTTGTGAAGACAATGAGAGTTTGAGAGTTGTATTGTAATTCTTTTCTTGTGAAGTTTTGGTGGTTTTTTTTTTTTTTTTTTAAGCCTTTTGTTCTTGCTAGTGATGCTTTAAAAGATCAGAGTTGGACGCATGACCTGCACATCTGGGTTATTAGGGGAAAAAAAAATAATTATCAGCAACTCCAATAATTAGGGAACTTCATGGTTGTAATTTGGAAAATCCTGCTTGTTATCACAGAATGGTCTGAGTTGGAAGGGACCTCAAAGCCCACCCAGCCCCAGTGCCTGCCGTGGGCAGGGCTGCCCCCACCAGCTCAGCTGCCCAGGGTCCCATCCAGCCTGACCTTGAGTACCTCCAGGGATGGGGCACCACAGCTTCTCTGGGCAGCTGTGCCAGGGCCTCACCACCCCTTTATTTTCAAGTTAAAGATGAAATAAAAAATGTCCAGACAGTAAAAAGATCATCTTCCTTTTAAGTCTTCAGATTAATAAACCATAGAGAAATCACTTTACTTTTGCAAACAGTGTCATGGGAACACTTCCTATGAGAAATCCCTGAAGGCAAAAAGCTTTTTGGTTTGTTTCCAGCTGTAAAGAGTGCTTATAAAACACAGTGGACCTATCTATTCTCTAGCCAGAAGAGACCAACATTGCCAAGAGACCAACAAGTAAATCAGGCTCAAGATTTCTATCTGTTAAATGTGGTAAATTTAGACGTACAACTGGATTTCTTAGTGAATATTTTCTCTTCGTTGGTACTATGCTCAACTTGAACATTTTTCCAGGATGTATTATTGTTTATTATTTGGCAGTACTTATATTATATAGCCATAAAAGGAAGGGAGCTACACAGCAAATTCATAATTCTGTGTCTACAGAAGCACAATGTTTTTAGAGGTCTGACTATTCAAATAAACATCCAAGCTATATCATTAGAGGAATTTTCCTATATTAACAATATCCTTGCTTTCTGATGATATTTATTTGTTGTGTAAACTGTTTTTCTCCAAGTGGCTTTCTTTTCTTTTCTTTTCTTTTCTTTTCTTTTCTTTTCTTTTCTTTTCTTTTCTTTTCTTTTCTTTTCTTTTCTTTTCTTTTCTTTTCTTTTCTTTTCTTTTCTTTTCTTCTCTTCTCTTCTCTTCTCTTCTCTTCTCTTCTCTTCTCTTCTCTTCTCTTCTCTTCTCTTCTC
>PPHD01024712.1:758-12026 GCA_002909625.1 Bambusicola thoracicus
CAGCCTATGTATCTTCAGCGTACTTATTTTGGTGTGATAAATTGCATTCCTTTATGATTTTTTTTTTTTTTTCAAATGCGCTACATAAAAGTATGCAAGAATTTTAATTACATTTTGGTAGCTCTTTGAACACAAACACTACATCTTCAGTGGGCTTTTGGACTCTACCCATATGATGAGTGGTAGCCTAGATTCTCAGTCCCCTGATGTTTACAGTATTTAACATTTGTATTTTGAAGAGCCATTATTACAGGTCATGTTCACAGCCTACAGTAAAGATGTCTAGTTGACTCTTAGCACTTCAGTCACTATTTGGTTGAGGATCTGTCTTGAGGAGAAACATATCTTTCAATTCATCTTCCTGTATGCAATTTTTTAATAAAAAAAATTGGAAGTGGGGAGATATTGCACTTAAAGTCTACACAGTTTCTTCCTTATACAAATCTAGAATTTGATTTAGATTTCTCTGTTCCATCTTGAAAGCTGGGGTGAACTGAAGGAAGAACTATTTGAATCTGAATTAATTTCTCTACAGGAATGGCACTTCAGTTTATCTCCAAACTAAATTTAATCTCAGAAGTTGTTCATCTGAAACTTTGTCTCTAAGTAGCAGAAATCTTTTATATGCATTGTCACCTGAAAAATAAATATTTGTAAATGTTGATTTCAGATGCAAACTGTATCAGAATAATATCAGAAAATAGAGTAGTAGCTAGTGATCAATATGAACTTTTATTTAAAGAAAAACAGTATATACATATGTATGGGAACTGTTGAATCATGGCCTGAACCTCTGATTGACCACCTGAGGCAAGCATTGAGTCAGCCGCAGGGGCACAGGTGAATGCAATTTCACCTGAGTGACTGGCTCCACCCCTCCTCGCCCCCATTTAAGGGCCAACTCTCCAGGAGGAAGGATCTCTATTTGGAGATCCTCCCTTTGGGAACTTTTCCATGAGCCTAGATACCGGTAAGATCTTTTACTTTATAACAGTACAATTTGTTCCATCCGGTACTGCTTGCGCTAGCTGTAACACATAGGCACCTAAGAGAACATGAAGCTGTTTATGTTCTCCGAATCTGCACATGCAGATTAGTTATCTGTGCATGTAAGTGTTCATTTGTATATTCATTTTTATTTGTCTGTAATGGCAAAATACTTGCACCTGTAGGATATGATCAAATGCTGAGCAGGCAGGTCAGAAAACAGAGTTCTGATAACCAACACATCACTTTTCCCAACATCGTTCTGTTATTTTTGAGCAACTCCATGATTTTAATGCTCCACAAATCCCTTCTGGGTTTCTCTCAGTCAGAAACATAACGAACAGATTGCCAAAGAGAAACAATATGTAGAGACAATTATACTGAATGAGACAGGTCCCCATTCCACATTTTTTGGTGACAGCTTCAAAATACTAGTGCTGCTATATCAGTGTTCTCATACATTCTGGTTTAGGTCCCAACAGAATGTCTCCATGCACAGATCGGCAGGCAGATAGGCCAGGTAAGCAAACAGCAAAGATAGGAAAAACAGAATTACAATATGAATGCCATTCCAATATTTTTAACATATTGCTAACACTGGCATAATTGATAGAGAAGGTTAACAGTGACTGAGAACATCCAGTGACTCTAGCATAATGACCAATGCTTGCTTTTTCATTTGAAGTAACAGAGTGCATAGTTAAGGTCAACTGAAATAGGCATCAGTCAGCATAGCTTCTGGAGGGTTCAAGCTCATCTGAAACAGAAAGGTAAGGTTCAGGATTTATATTTTTCAGTAAAATAAGAATGATGATTCCGAATCCTCAGACATTACTCAGAATATCTCAAGTTGGAAGAGACTGATATGGACCATCAGGACCATTTAGATGACCAGAAAAGTAATATCCTTTAGACCTTTATCCTTTCGATCACTCCACTAAAATTCAAGTATTGCATGAAATCATCAGTTTTGTACATTTTGCTGGAGACAGAAGTAACAAGGAAGTCTGACAATGCCAGAAGGGATATGGTATAAAACCAGAACCCTTTGAAACTTCCATTTTGGAACTGCTTCTCATTTTCATCTTTGTAATCAGGAACATTACAAAAATGGTCAAATCTTAAATGTCTTGGGATTTTTGTTTGTTTGTTTTTGACTAATATTTTTATCAGTCTACTTTTTAATTTATTCCTGAATAATTTCAAAGGGGAGGTGATTGATTCCAAATCAGAAACATATGGCATGTACTAAGAAAAAAGACAGATCAATTTTAAATACTTTTGCCCAAGATAATAGAGGGGAAGTGAGAGCGAGTAGAGAGTGAGATAGCAGAGGGCAAGTGTGAGCTTGCTCTCTTTCTAAGTGCACTCCAAATTCTCCTCTTTTTTCTTTTGGGAATTCAAAGTGAGGAATAAGGGAAAAAGGTGGGTACTAAGTTTGACACTCGGAGCATGCCAGTCATAGGTCTAGAAGCTCACACTCCCTGCACTTCCAGAAACCTTTTCTCAACTTTTTTCCCCATAAATCAGCTCAATGAGGCAACTACTGCCTTTATCAGATGCCCTGAAAGCATGAAGAGAAAAGCAAGAAAGTATGACAGAAATGAGTAAAGGTCAGATTGAGATCAGGAGCTGGGGTTTGAACATATAAGGGTTAAATAAGCTAGCTTTGAAAACTAAGGAAGGAGAACAACATCTCAACATTTCATGGTCAGCTGTGCAAACACAAAGAAAAGAACAATACAAAATGAATGGCTTTGACCAGTTTGAATACACCGTAAAAAGGTCAGACCGAGGAAGACATCGAGCCTTCTTGAGGAAGACTTCTGACTTCATCCCCCACGACCACCAGAGGGAGACCTCTACTACAGACAATGCATGTGCCAGGGGAGGGGCAGTATGTAAACAAATTTCCGGAAGGATAATGAATATGTAGATGGATTCCAAGAACTCTGCTGAATATGTACAGACTTGGCTTACAAATCTGTAGCGTTTTTGCTTACTTGTGTGCAAGTTTGGTGGAGTGATCCTCCTTGCACCCGGCCAGCCGAATAAACCATATCTGCTTTATAACCTAACTGGGTTATAGAGTTTGATTCCGCACGTCAAGGTTTTAATGTATCTGCAGAATGCTTAAGGTTTACTTATTTGGGTTTTCTTGAAAGAAGGAGGGGCATTTTCAAGGAAACACTGAAGGCTGAAACTCATTCCCCAGCTCCATTTTCATTTTTCACTTTACAGACTTTTTGCTCATACAATTTGCCAGCATTCATTATCAGCCCTCCTGCATGTCTTAATCTCTTATCTTTATCTACAGTCGTATTTCTCTAGTCTCCAGTACTCCAATTAACACAATATCTACATTTAGCAAATATGGCCATAAACTACATCACATTTCTTCAAGTTTTAGTACTGAACAATGCCCCAAAACTAGAAAATACTATTTTAAATATAAAGTAGGAAAGAACTTCACCATGTCACAGAAGAACAGATGTTAGAGGCTGTGAGCCAACCAAAACCAACAACAAAAATTAGCATCAGATAGCATCAGAGAAGTTCAGCTGTTTCTGTATTTGTTTACCAAGAGCAAATAAGTTGTAAGGTCAGGAGGGGTCTTTTAGTGTTTTGTTTTGTCTCTGTGGTGGTGGGTTTGTTTTTCTTTTGTTGGTTTGTTGCTTCTGTTTTTACCCTTTTGTCCTTTCTAGAGACATCATTTCCAAGACCAGCCCTATTTTGGGTTGCTAGTCTTTTTTACAATTGGAATTCCTTCTCACTCCCGTCTGTGCCTCTACAGAAGGGGATAAGAAAATCCAGTGTGCTGCTTAAAGGAAGGAATACAGCCAGATACGCAGAGAGGCAGTGGCCCCTGAAGAATGCTAATACAAGGCTAACAAAAGGGTGAAGCATAAACTAACACCCACAAACTTAATTGTTTGCTCAGATTATCTGCTGATCCTTCTGATTCCTGCCTCAGTCTATCATAAAGCATTATTCTAGCAGAAGAATCTTCTGTTGGTCTTGGGAATGGGAGATCATCTTTCCTTTACCATGTTAGACAACTGACTGAAGCACTGAATTGTTCAGCACAAGGTTGTAGTCCTAATCCCTTGTGAGTGCTGTTCAAATGCCCTCTGTCTGGCCACAAAAACACCCAAATCCCTGGGAACACAAATCCCTGGGAACATGGGGTAGAGGGGAGGGAAGGAAGCTTTCTGCGCCTACGGACATAATTAAGACACAGAATGGTAATCTTCCATATTTATACAGGCAGCACTTTTCTAACAGACAAAACAGTCTTGAAATTCTGTATGCATATAAGGCATCTCTAACACACTGATTATTTCAATGCAACTTTGCTTATGAATTCCACTTTAGATTCTTACCTGCTTCTGTTGAATATAGTACTGTACCATCGTTCCCAGAATCAAAGTCATTTGTAAAGACAGAGGTGATGAGCATTCCTGATGGCTGCCCTTCCAAAACCTGTCATCGAGCAATTGGTAAATTAATTTGCAAGCATAAATGGATAACTGTGAGCCTCAAAAGAAATTCCTTCCCTTAGCACAAGAGCTTGCTGCTGCCATGTTTTCCATCTCAGTAATGTGTACAAATAGCACAAATCGCATTTCAGAAAATGGTTAAGTAATACAGTTGTAACAATCATAGAATCACAGAATGGTTTGGGTTGGAAGGGACCTTAAAGATCATCAAGCTCTGTCCCCTCCATCTCAGGCAGGGTTGCCAGCCACTAAATCAGGCTGCCCAGGGCCTCATCCACTGTAGTCTTGAAAAATCTCCTATTATGGTCTGTATGTATTAATAATCAAAAAATATATATGAATTAATATAGCAGACTCAGAGGTCAGAAACTAGAATGGACTACTAGACACATAAACAAAATTATACATATATCCTTTGTGCTCTACATATTTTGCATTTTTTTTTTTCATTTTTAAAATTTTATTTATTTACAAATTGTGAAGGTCCTGAGTATACCTAGGTCAAAATTAGGAATGTGTGAAAAAAAAATTCAGAGCAGTAGCTGCTTCCTCATCAATTACTTACCCTTAATTGAATCTCAGTTAGGTCAAGCATTGCAGGCAATATGCTAGACTGCAAGGTGTGTGCTGCGGTGGCTGTTTCACTCAGCAGTGCCCGGGTACCAGCCCAGCTCTCTGCTACGCAGAACAAAGCCCCATGTACAGTTTGAGCTCTTACCACAGGGTGGTGCTCGGAACAAACCCTAAACTGCAGCACAGGCTGCTACAGACCTCGATGCTTAGTTCTTATCCAGGAAGAATCTGAAGGAAGATAGGTTTATTACCGTTGATGTCGTGACATTAAGTGGTGGTGACCCATGGTCAGTCACTAGTACAGTCAGATGGTGGTGTGCTTGTTCTCTATGGTCTAATGCAACCCAGTTTATAATTTCACCTGATGGAATGGAAAATGAGGGAGAAAGGGAATTACATATTCTTGTACACTAGCATAAGATTAGAATCTTATGACATGTAGCAATCATACGTCTTTTGATATACCTTGTTGCTGACATTAAAATCCCAAGTTTGTGAATTCAACTCAATACAAATGTTATGTCAGACTGTGCACTTGTACTTTAGTGATACATTACATTCTTCACTGTACTTTGGATTCCCCTGAGCAAAGGCATAAAGCAGCACAATGCAACACACTGGTCTTCTAAACAAATCCAACTGGGTTTTTCTTCATCAAATTGCAGAACAGATAATCTATGAGCACAGGGTTTTAACTGCCAATAAATGGCCTTTATTATACCCATGGGTTAGGCCACTCTCAGCACAACATCTGTACACTAATCAGGAAGCCTCATGTCTCCTATACATTCTGGTAAACCCAGTAAATGAATCTGATGCAATCTCCTCTCTATCTGCTCACCCATACTCAGTGTAGCTGAAGATTTGTGGTTGACCAAAGCCTTTCACACAGATAACCACATATTATTTTAAGAGTACCTCTGTTAATGCCTGGGATTCCCAACAAACCTTTGCTTTGAAATAACAACTATGAAATTCATAGAGAAATTCTGACTGTGATGACAGAATCTCTGAGAAAATAAATTTTAAATGGCAGATCTTTAAGCATTAGATATTATTTTGCTAAACTGGATTACTTAGAACACCTACGTTCCTTACAGGATCCCCTTCCTCTGGGATTTCCGTGCTGTATTCTGTGCTGCTATGCTGCATAGATATATTATCACACAATGCATCTGAGATACCCTGCAGAGTATACACATTGTGAAGAATTTATATCAGCCAATTTGCTTTTTTTGATACCATGCACAATATGAACTCCATATCAATTGATGTAGTTTGCAGAAGTTTCCAGAAATGATTTAAAACATCATCAAACATCATACTTACTTTCATAATTTTTTACAACCGATTCATACTTTTCAACTGTACTTTATCACAAACAATTGCCTGTCAAGTGTCTCATATCTACTGAAGCTATAATTTAATATTCTCTTTTAATTTGGAACAGTCAAAACTTGTACCCAAGTGATCAGAATGAAGCTACGAAAAGTCAAATCCTAAGGGTTAGTTCATCCTTCATAAACATGATTCATTTCATTCTCTCGACTGTGAAGCTTTCAGTTAGAATATTCACATACCAACCAACCCAAGAGACTCACAGCATTTCCTGAAAGCGTTACACTTTATTTCCATTCCCTTAGGGCTGGTTTCTTTCCAAAAGCAATATTATGCAGATTATACATCATAAAAATACTACCTGTGTTGGAATTCATCTTGAAATGCTTTCCATCAGACAGGAGGAAATATGAAAGCTGTCCATTTCTTCCCAAGTCCTTGTCAACAGCTGTGACAGTGCCAATCACACCCCTGGGAATTGGATTTTCCTCCACTTTGAAGAAGCAGCTCTCATGCACAAACACAGGGAATTATCGTTTTCATTCAGGACATTTACTATTACTGATGCACTTGCATTCTGCATGGAGTTTTCCTCCTCTGAGGTGCTGACCAGGGCTCTAGAACTAAGAATTTGTGTACATTCACAGTTCAAACATTTCCAAAGATAAACCCAACCAGTATCAGATCTGATTCAAAATGCAACAGAATCTGTGCTAGACTCTATGGAATATGACAGCCTGGAGCTAACACAGTGTGGATCAAATAAGAAGGCTCAAACCTGAAGGATACGGGCACCTGGAGATGTAGCTTCACTGATTTCTACTTGATATACCAACTTCTGGAAGACCAAAGTGGGACCCATCCTCTGCTCTTCAACAGTCACTGTCAACAACAGCAAAGAACTCAGAGGAGGACTTCCATGGTCTTCACCTGCTATGTACAGAGTATATTCTTGCTGTTTATCCTCAAACACCATTCGGATGAGGCTTGCCACTCCAAAGCCCAAATCAATACTAAATGCATTTGTCAGATTGCTTGCAAGACTGTATTTGATTGCTCCATTGAGGCTGCTGTCTTTATTTTCTGCATGAGCAATGTAGACAGCAGTACCAACGGACTGTGTGTGTGAAATAATTACCTCATCAGATCTGGTAAGAAATACTGGAGGGGTGTCATTAACATCTATTACAGATATATTGTCCTGGGTGCTACTGTAAACAGGGGACTTTCCTAACTGTGACTGAATGGTGAGCATGAAAACACATTGGGTTTCATGGCCAAGCTCTTTCTTGATGCAAATGATACCAAACCGGGAGTCAATACAGAATCTTCCTTGTGGATCACCAGACGAAATTCTGTATGAAACCACTTCTAAAGAATCTAGAAATAGATATAATAAAAGTTAAAAAGAATAATACTAGTAGAGTGATAGCATGAAGGCTGGTGAGAACTGTGAAGAATGCATGCTGTTCAATTCAGTAGGATAGGTGTAAGCTACACAGAATTTGACTTGGGTTTTTTATGCTTCCCAGTTCCTGTCCCCAGAGCCCTTCAATAACATAAATAGCACACAATCTTCATCTGAGTGTGTTTAGTCTGTCTACTTGTGAACTGTTTGCTTTTCATCTCACTGGTATGATAAAACTATATAGTGAAAAATTGTATAGTAGCCTTTTTTTTTTTCCTAAACTGCAGAAAAATGCTCCTATAAATTAGTCTTCAGGGAATCACTTCACTATACACAGGTATTCACTGCAGCAAGGAATGGGACAGGTAGCAGACCCCTGCAAGAAAAGTATTTCACTGACCGTACTGATTATGGATGACCACTGTTAAAACCTGAGGAAACCAGATGCTGTCTAAAGCAAGAGCTACGTAAAGGCTTACTGCCGAGGCTGCTCTGCAGGTGCTACCTCTCTGGGGACAGTGGTCAATATACTGTCCTTTCCAACGAGAAGAAAATGGAGGGACCTGACTAATCACAGATTCCTAAAACTTCTCTCTCTGCCATGCTTCACTCGCAGATTCATCACCAAGCTACTACATGGACTCATGGTTCCCAGGGCTCTATGTAAGAACCACACAGCTCTCAGGACAGGGCATTTTATGAGAGTGGTTTGGCAAAAGTTAACCCATTTCCCTCTAAAAGTGATTAAACAAAACAAATAACTTAACTATATGTATTTTTAAGGCCCAATAAACACCCATCTAAACTTCATCGTTTAATTTGGAAAAAAAATTCTTTTTTGTGGCAGCACATCTTACAGATTCTCTGGTAACTCAGAATACTCTCTGCTCATGAGCGCTGCTCTCAGATATTCTTTCATGACAAATGTTTTAACACAAGCCACAATCAACCAGACCCCTCCTTAAACTTTCACAGCGTACTCCCCATCAAATTGCACAAATCCCTCTGGAAAATACAGCATCTGCTTGCATGCAAAATGTGTATTAGAAAACTAAGGCTTTTTTCCAACCGTACTGCAAAGCAAGTAAGTAAATTAAAGTTAGAAAATGGAGGCAGTTGCCATTCCCACTGGGCCACCAAAGAAATGACCATCAACCTCCCATTTAGATTTAGATTTAGAGGGCATCCCAATATAGCAGCGATTACACCAGTTGTTTTAAATTGCAGTAGTAAATACTATTTGATGCTCAACAGAACCAGTAAGTTATCTGAAAGTTTAAATAAATATTATCTGTAGATATTTCCCATTGATGGCCACAACTGTAAGAGCGAATCGCCTCTTAACACACAACTCACCTAGAGGCTCCCTGCCCTTTACAGCTCCATCCAGGCTGTCTTCAGGTGCATCTACGGGAATAGAAAAAGCAAACCAGGATCTCTCAAAAGTGGCAGGGGCCAAAGTGGTCTGAAGGATGTGCACCGTGACAGCTGCTTTGGTGGCTGAGGAAAGATCACCCCCATCCCGTGCAGAAACTACCAGGAGCAGCATAGAATGTGTCAGGTGACTGAAAACTGACATCAGGTAAATAATTCCTGAAAGCATACAGAAGTAAAGCAATAATGAAATAAGTTCAGGATTCTCTCCTCAAAATCTAGCAGGCTGTCAAAATGACTTCAGCATTCCTCTGGCTCTAAGAGAAAGGGCCAGACTTCCAGAAGGGAATTAAGTCCCCAGATACAATCTTAGGAGCACTGGGCTCTGTGGAAATTATTTGGGAAACAATCACCTGCTGTCTGATTACAAGTTTCTATTAAAATACCCTTTATTGCTATCAACTATACTTCATCGACTACGTAAAATAAGTAATTATGTGAATAGAAAATGCAATTCTCTGCCCAGAAATACAGCACTTTGGATGTACTTTCCTTAAGATAAACATATTTTCATCCTCTAACTCTGGTGAATGAGAGACTAGCTGTCTCCAAATACATTTTCTTTGGGCTACTAAAATAAGTCTTTAGGAACATCAGATAATTCTGCCTGATTTTCAGTTACTCTGTATATTGCTACAGAAATCCACATCTACATCAGCACCTAAATATTGTTAGATATAAAGAACGCACATGGCAGGAATCTTGTCCCATCTTCTGCAATGAAAGTTTGTCTAAACTTCAAAGAAAGCTTTATTTGAGAAAAGACATCAGTCTTGGGAGTGAGAATTGCATCCAAATTGTAGCTCTCTACTTTTAAGCTTTGAGCTACATTTGTAGCTTCCTTTAGTATGGATGTAGCTTCCTTTAGTAAGGATGATGTTAAGCACTTAAGCCAGTCACTGAGTGTTCCCCTTTGTAAGGGTAAAAATTAGAAGAATCAGTGCATGATTCCACTAGAATGTATCTTCTGAAAATTCAGCATGAAGCTATAACATGGCTGCAATGCCCTCTTAAGCACATAAAAATTCTTATAAATACTGAATGTGCATGCAGCACACTTTTCAAGTACTGTCAAGACATTATAATAACAAACTGTGCCTTGGCATGCTTAAAATGCCTTCCAAGCATCTTCATGATCAAGGAAGAACGCTTTCGATCAATAATAGTTTTTCCCTATGTCTAATCTAAACCTCTTCTGGTACAACTTGCAGCCATTTCCTCGGGTCCTGTTTCTTGCCTGGGAGAAGAGGCCAAACCCCTCCTCATCACAACCTCCTGAATCCCTATGGGTTAAGAACAGGGGAAGAGCTGACAAGGCAGACATCCTGGTGGGTGTCTGTTATAAACCGCCGAACCAGGATGAAGAGACAGATGAGGTGTTCTACAAGCAGCTGGCAGAAGCTGTGCGATCACCAGCCCTTGTCCTCATGGGGGACTTCAATTTCCCTGACATACGCTGGGAATACAACATAGCGCAGAAGAAACAGTCTAGGAGGTTTCTGGAGTGTATGGAGGATAACTTCCTGATGCAGCTGGTGAGAGAACCTACAAGAGGAGCTGCCCCGTTAGACCTGCTGTTCACAAACAGAGAACGTCTGGTGGCAGATGTGGAGGTTGGGGGCTGTCCTGGACAGAGTGACCATGATGTGGTAGAGTTCTCAATTCTTGGTAGAGTCAAGAGGGGGAACAGCAAAACTGCTACCTTGGCCTTCTGGAGGGCGGACTTTGAATTGTTCAGAAGACTACTAGGGGGAGTCCCACAGGATTCAGTCTTAGAGAGTAAAGGGATCCAAGATGGCTGGCTTCAAGAAGGAAGTCTTAAAGGCGCAGGGGTAGGCTGTCCCCCTGAGCTGCAAAATGAGCCAGCGCGGAAAAAGACTGGTGTGGATGAATAGGGAGCTATTCTTGAGGCTCCAGGAGAAAACAAGAATCTACCTCCTGTGGAACAAGGGATGGGCAACTTAGAAAGAATACAAAGAAGTTGTTAAGATGTGCAGGGAGAAAATCAGAAAGGCAAAAGCCCAGCTT